>JAYMSP010000535.1:0-48150 GCA_036897095.1 Plantago elongata
TCCCCACATGATATACACGTGACACCAACGGCTAGTTGAGGCAAAATTTGTTTAAATCAATTACACCCAGGTCCAACTGCAAACTCCTGCATTACCGAAAAGGGAAGAAAGAAAAAGGAAAAAGAAAAGAAAAACCATTTACCCAGAAAAAGAAAAGCAAAAATGAAAATAGTGGATGGATTTTCGTTATTAACTCAAACTTACCCCTCAACATCAGTGTCATGTCATCACTCTCTCTCATCTTCCATTGACTTTTGGACCTATTTGTAAATTTTGAAATCGTTTAGTACAAATTGTTGGACGATTCTGTAATAGTTTGAGATTCAGGGATAAAAATTAAAAGAGGCGATATTTAAGGGGTGACATTTGTAGTTTTCCCTTTGAAAAATTATACATAACTGATTGGCATATCACACCGATCTTCAAGTGGAACTCTTGTCCTTTCTCCTATACATTTCCTAAGGGCTTGACACAGGGAATGTACAACATAATTCAAATATGAAATCTTTATTGATTAAATAGTTTAATAGATGTTTAATTTTTCCTCTTAGTTTCCAATTCAATATTGAACTTATTCGAATTCATAGTAAATTGAAAAGTAAATATCAAAATTAACCTCGTAATTAAAACTGAAGTTGGTTGAGCATATAAAGTATGTAGTGGACAATTTATTGTAAACTCAAAAAAGGGCAGAGCAGAATCATAAAATGATACAGTGACTTGTTCACATGTTTAATATATTATTTTTATATAAATATTATGAGTTTTTAAATGAATTTCACGTCTCAAAATTCTAAAAGTTATTTAAATCTAATTTAAGTATGACTTTCCGAACTTAATTTCTAACTGTGTTCCTTACCTCGAATTGTGTATTGGCATATGATTTTCTCATATAATGAGTTTGACTATTCGTGCAGTAGTTGTAAGTCTTGTATACCTCACACTCACACAATCGTATGCCATTTTAATTAATTAGTTAGTTCATGAGGACGGTGATTGTTGATTATGATAATCACAAGCAAAGCATCCTATAATCTTTACCTTATTTATTGTGGTACAAGCGTGGGGTAAGTTTGCCACAAATTGATATATTTATTTATTTATCGAAGATTCGGAGTCTAATTTAAGCCGCCAAATAAAATGTGACCTTACCTTGACCGTTGGTTTTATTCCGTCAGCCCATTCGTATAACTTGTGACTTCTTTGTTCAAGGTCGGTTTCCAATTACTTACTCCCACTATATTTTACTTCACTTTAGCAAACATTACCTATTTATTCCTATGATATTATTTTGCAAAATTAATTAAAAATGTAACTGTTAATTTAATAATTAGCTGATAACTGGTAAGATAGTTTCTTTTTCTTTAATAAATTAACTTGAATTTTGTTTACAACTACATTTTCAGCTAGATTTTCAGTTTCATAAATTTTTTTAATAAAAAACTCGATACGTTACGTGAACACATAACTTCTCAAACAAACTAGCTGAAAAGCTAGTTGGTTTGAGAATCTAACCAAGTTAGCTTATTGAAAGAAAAGCTACATAATCAGTTAGCAGCTAATTATTTAGTTACCACAGCTACCTTTTCAACTAATTTTACTAAATAAGGTTTTGGTTAGCTTATTAGACCAGCTAACTTTTCAACTAGCTTGTTGAAAAATTGAACGTTCATGTAACGAGCTTTTTTATTTAAAAAGGTTCATAAAATTAAAAAATTACTGAAAAAATAGTAGTAAACGGATATGTACTTCTAGAACTTTTGAAGAATAATTCTACCCATATTGTTATTCTTGTGTCTTCAACGTCACTTGTATCATCATCGGGAGACTTTGTTTAGGCCCATATGTTATCAAGTTTTAATATAATTATGTAACAATTGAGAGGTATATACATCCATAAACATTAAAATGATTACGTTTGTGTAGAGGAATCAAGCATATAAGTCCTCACCCTCAATTTGCCTATAACTTCAAAAGGTGAAACAATATTACTAATTAAGAAATATAAGTTTGAAAGAGTAATATTGAAATACTAAATAGAATATGAGATGAAATTCTCATTTCATACTCTAGAATTATCGATCAAGGAAGTAAAGAGTGAAGGGAACTTGAAACTTTGGAAATTAAGCAGATCAGATGTATGGATTTGGACTATATGTTACAAATCTGGGCTAACTTTCCGATAATGTTTTCTAAACTGGCCTGGACTAGCCCATCAATATCCAATTATACCTGCAGCCCAACAACTTGACACTTTGGGTCACTGCCCCAAACGAGACCAAGTTCATTTGAGTTGTGATTTTTTAATCGAGATGAAAGTCAAATTGAAGCTGCTTTAGTTTAAGCCTTAAGAAAAAGAAATCGAAATCTCTCGAAATTTCAAGAAGTAAAGCTAGAAACAACAAAAGTGTGCTGCTAATTCTAAGATTCACGGCTCAAAATTCTTTGGTGAAAATTCAAAGTGGGCTTCCGTTTGTGGCTCTGATTGGTGAGTTTTCCTTCCTTTCTTTTTTGCCCTCTTTCCCCTGTAGATCACCTGGATGATTACTGATTAGAGATGTCTTTGATTTCCTTGATTGAGGATAGATTACTACAGTTTTTTATTATTTTGAAACATGTTATGGCATGTATTGTTTGTAAACTGTGACAAAAATCTTGAATTTTTAATGATGAATGAAGTGAAATGAAACGGAATTTGATGATCATTTGGGAATTGGGATCTTGTTGTTGAAATTACGGAAGGGGTTGTGTTTCGAATTTTAGATGTGTATGATACCGATTGAAAGTTTATGATATTTTATTCCATTATGAGATTCGATTGAGCTGGAAAATGTGGTTTCCTGAATAGTTATCGTGCGGAGTTGTTTGCTCTTTGAGTTATACCAAATGACTGAAACATGGTATGCAGTATGCTGCTGCAATCAATTTTCAAAGCTTACAAGGTAGAAATAAGGTCTCGAGTTTCTTTTATGGGTTTTTGGACTTACAAACTGGTTTCATTCTCTCAGATTAGACAGGAAGCATTATGCATTTTCATTGGAGTGTTTCGATGAATCAAACGTTGTACTGTAATGATTTTATTGTGAGTCTGTTATGATAACATGGAGAATAAGGCTATGTATTGGGATGTGTATTACTACATATTTTCGTGGAATTGTTTTCATTGGGTACCTTTGAAGTAAGATTTAAATCAGCTGGGATCATGTTTTTAGCTATTCGAATCTTTGGCATAAGACTTGAGCAGAGTTCTTTTAAAAAACCTTTAATAGATGAATGGTAACTCTACTTATGTGATAAAATAGTGACTTGACAATGTTTTTAGTTGTATGACAAACATGGAAACTGATGAATAGTGTAACTTAACAGAGTTCTTAGTTGCATCCCAAATAGTCCTTAAATTCAGATCACATAATTTTGGAGATCTGAGCTGTGATATGTTTGATCTCTTTGCTGTTTGAATTCCGCTTTAGTAATAAGCAAAATTTGCTCATTGCTGAAGTTTGGTGTCTCACAGAATTTTCGAATTCAAGGATACAAAATAATGGCAGAATCTCATGGACCAACCACTAACATGCCTGCAAGCTCATCATCCTCGGGAGGTGAAGGAGTCGAATCAGCTGATTTTGAATGCAATATTTGCTTTGATCTGGCACAAGATCCGGTAATCACGCTATGTGGGCATCTGTACTGCTGGCCATGCCTTTATAAGTGGCTCCGAGGTCACTCACAGTGCCATGAATGTCCTGTTTGCAAGGCTTTAATTGATGAGGAAAAGGTTATTCCCTTGTATGGCAGAGGGAAAACCCCATCTGACCCAAGATCAAAACCTGTTCCAGGTGTTGAAATCCCAAACCGGCCAGCTGGGCAGAGACCTGAAACTGCACCACCCCCAGATGATCCTAACTTTTTGAATTTTGCTTCGGGACTAATGGGCGGATTTATGCCAATGGCATCAGCTACTTTCAACAATTTTGCAATGTCTGCAGGTGTTGGTGGGTTTTTTACTCCATTCTTCAGTGTCCAGTTTCAGGGGTTTTCAAGTAGTGGTGGAGGATACGGTGGAGCGCCAGGGTATAACTATGGACATAACAGGTCGTTTCATGATACTGAAGTTAGACAGAGGCCGGCTAGTCAAGATGATGACTTGAAGAAGATTTTATGTGTCATTCTTGGTTTCGTTCTCGTTGCTGTTTTAATAATGTGGGATTCTGGAAATGACACGTGAAGACTGAAGTTCAAGTTAGTTCTTTTTTCTGCTCTCTTTGTATTTTGTTCTCATTTCCTGTATATTGATTTAAGTTATGATGGGATACGCAATGATTCGAATTGACAATTGGATTGCTGAGAGTAAAAAACATGTATTTGAATTCAGATTAGCAAATTATTGAGATTCTTGCTTATGATAACATCTGTGTAATGGAAATGATTGTTGTATGCTTTAGCAAATGTGTCGTGTGCTGTAAAGTTGCGAAATCGCAAGTAGATGTGTCTTTCATGTCTCTGTCATTGTGCAAAGTCCATGTGATGCTTGTCTTTCTCATCCTGTCTAGCTATCCATGCAGTTAGATCACACTGAGATGGAGCCATTTCAACTGTTTATACATGATTAGGTTAGTTTTAGAGTTCGCCTTAAGCTAAGATTAGAACATGGCATTATTACCATCTGTCCTAGTTATGTATGCATGTTTGTCTACAACTGTTGGTCTACTACTTTTGTATGCATGTTTGTCCTTCATGACTCTTGGCATGTATAATAAACTTAACTAACCACTAGTCATCAATAAAGAAATGAAGGACAATATTTAACCTATCTATCTTTAGCGTTAAAATATAAGAGCCTATCTTTATCACCTTTGTAATTTCTTAACTATATAAAGCTCCAAACCAATTCATAATACATCAAACAGTAAACATAATGGCTACTTTCACCCTTAAAGCAAACAACTCACTCTTCTTCATTACTCTGGCGACGATTTTATGTGTGTTCTGCAGTCCTGTGGAATCAGTACCTACCTTACCTATGTTCAGATTTACACCATCAATCATCTTCCTGAACCGTCTCCCAGAGACACTGGTGTTTTGCTGCCAAAATAACTTTGGTGTCAGTTCAGGGACCAGAACTGTGGCTCCGGGTTCTGAAGATGCGTGGCATCTTAACGCTGCATTAGTTAGGATTCCTCCTTTCGTCTGTCTATTAGAATTGGGGCCGAGATCCACAGATTTAGGGAGTTTCCAGTACCTTGCCACAAATAGACAGGATGTGTATTTCTTAGTTAGAGAGGATGGGATTTTCTTCAACAGGGTTAACGACACCACGTTTCCGAGTACCTGGACTAGTTGGAACAATGTGTAGTCATGAATCATCTCGTTTATATTTAGAATGCTAGTTTAAGAAGAAATAAAGGTGATTCACTGTGTACTTATGATAGTACGTGTTGATGTAGGTTCATAATAATTGTAGCAAGTCCCAGTAAATGTGAAAGGGTATATTAAGGCCAATAATTTTGTTCAAGACATAGCATGAATGAACATAAATTTGCTATAAATTGGTTGTGATATGACCCTTTTATGGCTGATCATTGCATTGTTGCAGTACTAGTGCTTGTTCCTATGTGTTACATGTACAAGTACAATTGGTTTCCAAATAATGATCATGTGGAGAACATGGAATGTAGTTATGGAAGTGTGTGTATGATGATCCTTAATAATGGGAAGGATCCCACAATTTGGTGTCCTGGGCATGTGAGATGCACATGGATTATTATGAAAACACAAATTAGTCCAATCTCACCATTAATTGCTTTGATGAATCTGATAAACCTGTATTTCTTTTTAAATAATCCAACTCATGCAGCTTATCAATGGTAAACTATTAGTTAAACGTGCACATTAATAAATTTCTTTTCGTTACAAGGTCAGGTTAACTTGTATAACTGATTACTTATAAGGTAGCTGATAATCCCGTGCTAAGCACCATTGTACACAATGATGGTTACTCTAGCATCTTCTACCTCTTTCGGTCTTACTAGCTAGTTTCATGTCGTCTTTGCCATGTGAAAAGGGTGAGTGTATGGATAATTATTCAGTGGTTTCTTGAGATATACATGTCAATTTCAAGATTTTTGTAGGAGAAAATGAATCTGATAACAGGTGCATAGTTGGCCCAGTGTTTAGTTCTAGGTTGGTATATGTGGCAATGTGTATTTGGCTTGCATTTACATCAACCTTTCTTTGTTTGTTTCCGCAATTAAGTGAGTAAAAGAGTGTTAGATGAATCGCATTTATTATGATAAGTGGAAGCACAAGTTGCGTGGATTGTGGAAAATCACTTGGAAAGAAAAGGTAGCTGCTGCTGCTCCTGCTGTTGTTCAAACTTTATACGGGAGAAACTACGTACGTAGTAGTAGTATTTAATAACTTGACCTACCTTGGCCAATGGCCAGTCAAGTAGCTCAAGTCGTTGAATGTCATATTGGAGTCTTGGTCAATCTAAGAGAAGACTGAATCCGCTGAGTATTTACACATGTACTATGTATGAACAATCAATTGACTTCATAGAGTATGTACATCGATTAAGTTAGTCGATAGTTGATAAGTGAGTGAGTTTTAAGATTTAGGTAGGTAAGAATTCTGTCTAATCCAAATTTCAATGTAAAAAATGTCAATTAACATGTTAAAAGGATAAAAAGTGGAAGAAGAAGAGGGAAAAGTATGAATGAATAAAAAAAAACATTGATGTTTCACTGTTCATGCTGCAAAGAAGTCAAGTGAGCATTGAATGTGATTGAAACTTGTGGAAAAGATCTGCAAATGCCTTAAAGATCACATTAGCTAGGATCGCCATTTCCTACTTATATGGAAAAACTTGTTGATCTTGAGATCTGCATTTCATGGATATTTTGATCTTTGCCTATTAACATGGAATATAATTTATGGGCTACTCTTTTTGCTTATACTCTATTTGATTCGTATCAAATAGGGGTATTTTTTTTTTTAGGTACACTACAGTGAGATACTATCACCCATACAATTTGAGTACTCCGTTCAACCGGTGAAAGCTTGATTTTGACCGGTCATTTGATTTTTTTGGACACGTGTCTCTTATTGAATATGAGGAATAATTTTTAAAAAATATTAAAAATAATTAATATCTTAAAATATTTAAAAAACTAAAAAAATGAAGTTTTAAAAATCAAGAAAATATATAAAATGATTTTTAAAATATAAAAAATTACAAAAATATTTAAAAAATAAAAAATTAAATTAAAAATGTGTGAGACGCCCGTAAACATCATTTAACTAACAATAAAGAAAAAGGGAAGTAATTAGACTCCATTATAAAATATGTTCTTCCTAATTGACAAACCCTATATTTTTTTAATCATTTTATATGTTCTTCTTATTTTTAAAACTTAATTTTTCAGTTTTTTAATATTTTAGGATTTTAAATATTTTTAATATTTACTGATTTTTGTTTTAATTTTTAAACTTAATTTTTTAAATTATTTTCAATATTTTCTGACTTTTTAAAATTAATTTTTTATTTTTCTAAATAATTATTTTCCATATTTAATAGTAGAGCGTCACGTGTCTTCAAAATTCAAAATGACCGGTTAAAATCGAATCTTTATCGGAAAAGTGAACGGAGTGTCCAAATTATACGTGGTGTTGTTGTAGTATACCCAAATTGATCATAATCATTTTGCCGTACTCGAAGTGACATTGTCTCATTCCATTGAACTAAAAAAAATTTACGCTCTCAAACAGTATCATATATAATTCCGATCTCTTACATTACACACTCATGAGTTTGCTACACCTAATAAACCTGTACCACTTAAATGAAACGGCTTCCATTTACTATACCAGTGACCTCCAAAGCAATATAGCAAAAGCTATGAACATTTCGACTACAATTGGTTCTAACTTACGTTGAAAAGCCATCTCATAACAAACTTTGAATTTTAGAATGGAAATTTCACCCTTAGATTTAAAGGGTCCCGCCAACAACTACGTTCTGTACACGACTAAGCCGCTAGATCTCTTGAACAACGCAAGTGTCGCAATTAATGTTCACTCAACCCCCTATAATTTAAACAAAAAAAAATCAAATATTGTTTATAACAAACTTTACAAGTGGCTAAAAGAAATCCTAGTTTATTAAATTCTTCTCTTCCATATATGTACACTACTTGGATCCATTGAGACAAGAGAGGAAAAACCTATAAAACCTCTCTTTGTCCCTCCAACTCTATGCAAAGTTCCAACTATGCCAATTAGTCTCACAATTTTGATCCTCTTCATCACAATCCCACTCTCCAATGCTAACAACCTCAACTTCAGAGAGGCCCCAAAATACTACAACTCCCCCAATTGTCCCTCCCCTCCCACCAGCATTATCAAGACGAATGTAAACAATGGCTACACCGAAAACGCAATACACGTTGCGATGACCCTTGACTCGTCCTACCTCCGCGGGTCAATGGCAGTGATCCTCTCGGTCCTCCAACACACATCCTGCCCCGAAAACATAGTCTTCCACTTCATCGCCTCCTCTAGGACCGAAACCACCCCAACCAACCTCCAAAAAACAATCTCCACCTCATTCCCTTACCTAAACTTCCAAATATACCCTTTCGACTCCTCCTCCGCATCCGGCCTGATCTCAACTTCCATACGAGCTGCCCTTGACTGCCCGTTAAACTACGCGCGCAACTACCTGGCGGAACTTTTACCTAAACACATTAGGAAAGTCGTCTACCTCGACTCCGACCTAGTTCTAGTCGACGACATAGCTAAGCTCGCCGCCACACCGCTGCCGAACAATGCCGTCCTAGCTGCACCGGAGTATTGCAACGCAAACTTTACGACGTACTTCACGCCCACGTTCTGGTCGAACCCTTCACTCTCGCTCACGTTCGCGAACCGGAAAGCGTGTTACTTTAACACTGGTGTAATGGTCATAGACCTTGAAAGATGGAGAGAACACGATTGCACGAGAAAGATTGTAGAGTGGATGGAACTGCAAAAAAGGATGAGGATTTATGAGCTTGGTTCTTTACCGCCGTTCCTGTTAGTGTTTGCCGGAAATGTAGCTCCGGTGGATCACCGATGGAATCAACATGGGCTTGGCGGGGATAACTTTCGTGGGCTTTGCCGAGATTTGCATCCGGGCCCAGTTAGCTTGCTGCATTGGAGTGGGAAAGGGAAGCCTTGGGTTCGACTGGATTCGGGCCGGGCTTGTCCATTGGATGCTTTGTGGGCTCCTTATGATTTGTTGCATAATCCATATGGGCTTGAATCTTGAGGTACCATTTTTGTTTGTTAAACTTCATTAGAATAGAAATTACTAATTAGGAAGTTGTTTAGCTAATGGATTCTAATGTGGGTTAATTGATTTTATTGTACTTTCAGGTGGCAATGACACACGAGAGATAAGTGATCTTGATCTTGATCCTGCTCTGAAGTGTCAAGTGTTGTGTAATATTCTTACTTGTGCCTTTTAATCGTTGCAATGTAGATACAATGTGACATGACATATATAAAGGTGAGTGAGAATTGTTTGTATCAATTGTACTAGTGCAAATTATACTACTAGCAGCAATATAGAAGAAGATACATTTTGTCATCTTACTCGTGAAAATTGAGAAGCATATACAATACGATTACTAGATTATCACTCTATGAGTTCATAAACCTGTTTATGTTTATGGAAGAGATGTTTACAATATTCGTGTACGTTTTTAGTGTAAGATTAATATTATCAGGTAGTATCTGTAAAATAGAGTAATAATTTTTATAATAAGACAGTGAACAATATTTCATAAAAATATAAATTAATTCAATTGTAATGACTAAGTTTATTAGTTGTTGATAAATTCAGTGATATATTATTATTACTCATCACTTTTAAAAATAAGTTGATCTAAGCTAAAAAAAATTGAAGGAATTGAGACTTGTGAGTATATATAATACTAACAAAGTATAAATCTTTTACAACTCATCTATAAGAACTGCAAAGTTAATTCTCGAAACAATTTAAAATAATTAATAAATTGAAAAGTTTTCAATACGTCCAGAAGTTATAACAAAGTACATATGAAATAACGTATGTTTGTTTGTGTGATAGAGCAAGCATATACAGATGGTGTTCCTCGGTCGGCTAAGATGGCCCAAATTATCACACTATTCAGTTTCATTTTTACAAACAACGAATTTACCTTTTACTTGAATTACCTCCAGGTTGCTAATTTTGTGTCGGTACTTGGTAATAATAATAAAAAGTTGTGACGTGGGAAAGTGCATTTGAAAATTCTGGTATCATAGTAAAATAGGCACGCAAACTGGAGACGTTTTTATAATTGCCCTGCTTTTGTCTGTTTGTTTGTAATTCTACTTTTAAACGTGCTTTACTTTTCTTGTTCTAAGATCTTGACCTAATTTTAATAATAACTATTTGCTTTTAGTTATCAATCATATCTAAGACTAATTAAGGACCAAAATCCGGCACTCAAGGAGGTAACTATTGAGGTTTCTTGTTGAAAACTTTTAGAAATAGAAAGGGAAACTTCGTTGAAGATATTATTTATGGAAAAATTGTCGGCAAGTTAATTAATTATAGATTAATTATAGTATTTAATTATCATAATAAACATTTCACGAGCTAGGTTGGAAAGCAATTTGTCAAATGAGATGGGACAAATCGCATCAAAGTTTGCTTCAATATGTGTGTATATATATATATATCGAGTTTAATTTTAAAATCTAACGTTACAACTTTTTAGATTAGATTCCTTTAATTTTATATGCGATTGTTTTCAAGTACGTCATAAAAGATATTATTTATTATAAAGATAAAGAAAATACTTAAACAAATAATATAAACTACTAAACTAAAATGAAAACAAAAATTAGTAGTGATGGTTCTTAATTAAGATTATTTTCAGTCCCTCCATAGGTTGGTATTTCTTCTAATCATCAGTAATTTTTTAATCTTCTTGTTGCACTTGAAAGTATGTTTGCATAGGTTTATAATGATAATTTATTATTAGTTCTTTTACAAATGAGAATAATAAAACTAATAATCATTTTGATTTATTTTGGAATATCACTAAACGATCATACAAAATGCATAATTTGTACAACCAAATGATTACTCCACGTGTTTAAAAATGTATAATTTAGTTGATTGGGACAGAGAAATGTATTTTCGTACATAGAAAATATGAGAAGATTATGTATCCTAAAGTTGCGTTCATAAATCATGTCAAAGTAGAAAATTTAACTCTTATGTTATGACCTATGAGGACCACCCTTGTGGATATTTGTTCATGAAACGCAACTCTTGTATCATATCAACATGAAAGGCGTGTGTGTCACTTCATATAAGTATCCGTAAACTAATTATCTATATTCTATAGCTAGTGTGTATACAATACTTTATAATTTAAAAAAATTCCAAGAGTCGCTGTAATTGAAAACGGAAAAAAAGGAAGGGAGACCTATTGAAGAGTGTCGGTGAGAATGAGATGGTTCCAGTTAAATAAAAGGGTCTATCAAATTAACCAGAACGTCCTTTGTAGCCGGTCTGCAACTTTGCGATTATGAAAATGAAAAAATAAATTTAGGACAGTTTAAAATTAAATATGAAATATCTAAACTAGGACGGAACGAGTATAGTCTTTCGAATCCCTCACAAGTTCAACATGACTATAATCGAATGATGGTGGTATTGGGCCAGACTTGAAAATGAACAGAAACCAAGCCCAATCCACAAACTAAAACCAACTAGTGCAGAGAAGAAACATGCTGAATGAAACTGAGGATCATCACTTGTACCAATTAACAATACTTGTCTAGTTGTCCACAAATTAGCTCAGTATATCTTTACTGCAATTTTTTGCCTAACTATGTCATTTTGGATAAAACTCTATATCAATCAAAAATGTGCAAGGCAAAACAGAAAGTTAGAGTAAAGAAGGAACGGACAAAGGCCTATCAGAAAGGAAGAAAACTCCATAAATACAAAATATAATTTCCCTCCAAGACAAAATTGAACTGATGCTCATTGCTTCGCATTCGCGGTTTCATCATCTCCATATTCTTCACTGCTTCCCTTCCTGAAATATCTGTAATACACGTACTGCAGTATTATCTATGGACGTTGGTTAAGGCTAAACGATAATGTAAATAAATTGTTGACTCATGATTGAATTATGCTTGAGGATACAAATAAGTCCAGCAACACACAACCAGCAGCATCCAGCAACCAGGGCAAGTTAGCTTTTATCTTGCTCCATGCGATTGATCTCACAAGAATACTGCACAAGTTTTAACAGACATATTGGTTCTATGGTATGTGCTCTATTAAATCTTTTCCAATATTCCAATATCAGTAATATGGATGTGACGTACCTGCCCACATAAGTAGCATTAGCGGCGAGTGCAAAGATAAACATGAGCGGATTCATTCCCTATCAAATCATTCAATCGACGAAAGAGAATAAGTGTCAGTAGCAATGATAATAGATTGATCAGTCATCCGGAGAAGTAAACTTCAATATGAAAATCACCTGCACGCTTCCTCTTTTAATCTGCACAATGAGAAAGACATAAAATGCAGAAGTTGTCATGATCTTAGTCGTGTACACGTTATGTGCGACATGAAATGTTTGTGGATAGCTACATCAGGGTAGTATATCACGAATAATAGTTTAAATTAACTTTAAAGTGTTATACCTCGATTAGGCCATGTGTTTATTTGTTTTACTGTACTAATATGAACTATAACACATAAACTGATACTTACATTTAACCATATTTGAGGCAATCTACCACCCATGTATATAGCAGCCATCATCCAACCCAACCACTGGCCAAATGCACTGTCACTCCTATGTTCCTGAAATCAAAAGTCCACTTTTTGAGCAAGAGAACAAAATGTGTTCAATTTTCATGCATTTTCTTGGAATGGACCTTACTTGCAAGAGTTTCCGCCCAGTGAATGCCACATATACTTGGACCAAAGCATTAGCATCTCTAGGCATGTTGATTGCCGTAGCAAAAAATGCTCCATATCCCACCTGTGAATCATGAAGGAATAACCGGGATGAAACTCTAAACCTCTTAGTTTATCAGCGTGGGATAAACAAAAATACCAGAAGTAGGAAGTTGATTGAATATTTCGCCTAACATGAAGTGCGCATAACCAGGAACATAAGTAAGAGCCTATTGGTTTATTACGAACAACAGAAACAAGAATTAATTCCCCGGCATAAGGTCCTCCCCGAAGCAAAATAAGTCCATTTATGTGCTTTATGAAACCACTAGGCATATTTTGAATATGCTCTACAAACAAGTGGCAGTAAAGATCCAAAGCATGTGACAGAGTCTACCTATCCATTTTATTATGTACAGAAAAATAAATTAATGATTAAGAGATGCTTACAGATCGTGGGATAGGCCTCGGTTTGGTGGCACCTGGAGTTGGATTTGAGTCATCGTCGTCGGAGGAATCATTTTCATGAATCCCTACTGCTGAAGGACCACTCTTCACGGGCCACAGATATGACCGTGTAGGTGGAGTCATGCTACCGGCCATTGATCTTGCTGATCTGCAAATAAATTGTACTAAAAAATGTTAAAATGGGAATATAGTGAATATAGTACAATGAGATTTCAAATATACAAAGACTAACGTGTAGTAATAGACTCCTCTTCTTGGTATTGCTCTTGGGGCACCATTAGATATTGGGATGCTCACATCATGTGGTTGTGTCATGAGAGGCTTTTTCAAATCCTCCTGCAAAACACGAAATACAAGTCATCATTTAGTAAAGTGTTATGTCAACTAAGTTCTTAGAAGTATATGTTAGTATGAATGGTGAATTACCTCTGCATCTGAATGCTTTTCAGTGCGATCTCGGCATTTTTGGAGATAATCATAGTACAAGCTTTGCAACAGTAATACCACTGTGCTTACAGTGTAGAGCTGTTACAAAATACACACAAAACATGTTACTGACACGACATCCCGTCGCATGAAATTGCATATTGATAGGTAGTGGTTATCTCTGAAGATCTCATGAAATGGCCCGAGGCTACCTTAGTACCCTCGGACCTCTCCAACAAGTCCCAAACAGAGGTATGGATAATAAAGGTCCCATGTCTAACAAGGTGGTTGATCTAAATGCCTAGAGTGATCAACATAATGAGAAACATGTGCATTCTATACATCGAATTACTGTATTTCCACATCTTACATTCCTTGGGATATTCAAGTGAAAATCTAATAATCGACTTAACCTTAGTAGGTAGATAAAAAACAATACCCCACCTATCCCAACTTCGAACCTCTCCCCCGTACTTGAACATACGAGGGAGTTGGTGAGATTAGTCCAAAGTAATCACCCCGCTCCACATTTACTGTTTGTCTTACCGCTTGAGCAGTCAACTCCCCACTCAAATTATACTCCCCACTCAAATTATATCTCAAACGGTCACTTATGTCACTTGGTTATTTACCTTAAACTGTTCAACACATACATGGTAGGGTTGGGGTTGAACTCTACACGTTTAGGATTCTAACATAGTCTGCATACTACAATAGAGATTAGCTCATGCGTTAATTATGCAGCTAAAGACTTAAGAATGTATCTTACCACTGCTGTATAGAATTGAGTTGGCAACTGCACCACAAAAAAGGAAAGAAAAGAAAAACAGAATTATTAGAAAAATGGGGAAACAGAATAACAAGAAACATAACATAGAAACAGAACCAACTTAAAAATGATATAAAAACTAGTTACAGCGATAATTTCTGCATGAATGTAGTAGATATTTAATTCAAACAAATAATAAGAAATTTGAAATACTACTCACAGTTGCAGGTTCAAGAAGACAACCAACTAAGTTGAATGCATCCCTGCAAAGTCCAAACAAAAATAATGAATTTCAATACAGAAAATTTCCAAGAATGCTATAAAAATGGGAAGTTGGTAATGGTAGCTTAATTGAAAAACGAAAAAAAAACTAACCCTGTAATCCAAGTGAGGAGGAACAAAATAGAGACACCATGGCTGGACTTGGTTTTGAAGTTGGTAAAAATTTGAGGGATTTCTGCAACTCCCCAACAAACAAGACTTACAAGCCCAAAACCGAATGATATTTCATCTCTCACGTTACATAAACAATCCTTGAAATACCTTTCTACCCAATATATGCATTGCTTTTGCTCATTTACACAATAATAAGAAGAAGAAGATGACATTTTTTCTTCCTGTCTCTTTATTTTTGTGTGTATGTGTGTTGTGAGTTTGTTGTGAAGGTAGTTCGTTTTCTTTGGTAGAGAGAAAGTTGAAAGGGTAAGAAATATTGGAAAACAGAATATGCTTTATATAGTACTTGGTATAAAAAATTTGCCTTAGTTTTACTATTTATGCCATTCTTGGATTTTGCAAGAAGAGTGATGTATGTGTGTATGTATTTCCAGAACTAGCTTATTTGGAAAGTAGGATTAACAAAAAACACAATGAAGGAAGGTGTACGTTTGGTAATGATTTTTGTTAAGATCCATACACGTTGCAGATTCGTGGTGAATTTGTTTCTATTCATTTAACAATTCACATACATTGGTTGTTAGGGAAAAGAATCATTCAGGAAATGTATAACTTGATTGTTGGGGAAGGATCCAGTACCCAATGAAAATAAAATACTACTTTATGTGATCCAATGCATATATGGTTTCAGAAAGAAAAAATAAGAGAACTGTAAGAATTTCACAAATAATTTATGATGTGGAAGAAAATTTTTTAAAAGAACATCTTTCGGTAGGGAAAACTCAAAAGCTGTTAGGGAAACAATATGGGTCAGATCATTTAGCTAAGAAAGGAAGTAAGAAAGCTCTTAGAAATTCAGCCAAGGCAACTCAACTCTTATAATAATTTATTTACTTCATTTCAGTAAATTTCATACATTTATCATTTTTACCTGTCTCATTAAACTTCATACATTACTATAAAAGAAAGGTATCCCATCACTAATAAATAATAAACAATCTCAACTGTATACAAAAATTATCATTTTAACACTAAAAATACAATTTTCTCTACCATCTTCATTTTTTATTATTACTTTAACTTTTTCTATAAAACTACGCGACAACCTTAATATATGAAGTTTGACGGGATGGAGGGGGTAGGATTGTAGCATTATTCGACTAGTTTAATATTAATACAAGTTTCATGTAAAAAAACAATATCGAAATACTAGCATCAAGTTTCAAAATGTATATGGTATAGTATGTTGCATAAGTTGAACTAGACTGAATATGCTGTCCAGATTCAAAATGCAAATGAGATTTTCGATTTAACTAAATATAAGGCCGACTCACATTGAAGTGAACAATGATCGTGAATTTGATGTATAAATAGATTGTGATTCCTGAGAAGTTAATAAAACCTTACAAAGCTCGGTAGTTTATATGTTAGGTAATAATTAAGGTTTATATTAGATCTTGTAATAATAAAAATGAATTTCTGTAATACTTCACATTAGAAAGCATAATTCTACAAATATTTTTTTAAATCAAATTTTACGGGGAGTAAGATGTAAACATAATATTATAAAATATAAATTCATAAATATCAAGATCAAACGCATAGAATTCATGAGTGGCTGTGAAATGCCAAGTTTACAGCCGTTAATTCCTATCTACCTACTCTCTGTATGTTTTGACATGACAATTACTCTTTCCGTCCGTTAGAATTAAAATAATTTTTCATTGTAAACGTCCTAATAAAGTAAAATAAATTTTCATTTATGGAAATAACCACACAATACAATCCACCTGTATTTTTATATATTAAATTCATTTTTAACTATATAATACATATTTTATAATAAAAAAAGTGTAAAATTAAATTATTTCGTTATTAACGAAATGGAGTGATCATTGTTTATTACCATTGCACATCTTTCTGTAGAAACAAAAATGGTAAAAGAACTCCTAGCCAATGAGCAGCGTGTCGGTAGAAAGTAGAAACAAATTAAAATTCACATAGGTTTGAAGAGTAGTCCAAGAAGCAGATGGGCAATGTAGGTGGAAATCGAATACACTGGTAGCTAATCATTCATCCTGATCCAGTTATCTTGTATCATCTGTAAAGTATAAGCTTCTTTTTCCTTTCATTTAAATGAATAAAAATTGTATTTAAAGTAAACTAATAAGCTTTATAATAATGGATGAGTGCATGTTCGTTTGTTGTGTTATGAGTAAAAGTTAAGAGAATAGAAGACAGACATGACAACTGATCTCATTCATCTTAGATAGCGGCTTCGGTGCGCTGCAGCCCATGTGGGGACGTACCCGTCAGGACTAATGCCACACTTGGCCTCTGCTCAATCATCCCTATCTGATCTTATCACTTTCAATTTACTCGAACTATTCAATTATTTTTATCGTATACATGATACTTTGGTGTGCTAATATGATAGCTGTTAAAGCTCCGATCTAAAGCAGTGTTACATCTTCGATCGAAGCTTTCGGAGCTGTTTAGAATACTGATTGGAGCTCCGGTCTAAAATTATTTTCGTTGAAATTTTTCTGAGAAAATGAAGAAGAAATGAATACGATAAAGTGTTAGAAATGGAAATGGTACTAGTTGAGGCATTACTAGGCTCAATCATCTCTCTAATCCCTCTATAATCTCTCTACTCTTGTATCACTATCAATTTACTCAAAGTATTCAATTCTTCTTATCTTATATGTAGCACTTTATTATAGGTATGACAATATGACATTTGATTTATTTAAGATACTGAAAATGTAACCACCGATACACCCATCAATATCAGAGCCCGAGTTCGCATCAAAATTCACACTCAACATAGGTACTTAGTTTCAAATTGGAGCCACATAGTACATGATGCTGCATTAGAAGAGGCTTTTGAGTCACTGCAATCTCAATTTGATTTGTAGTTAGCCATCTAACGAATGATGAGTTTTACAACTTGCTGCTGATTATTATTCTCTCGGAATGAAAAGCCCATTCCTTCTTTCTTTCTGTTCATTTCAATTTTGTTTGCCCATTCATTATTGTCTGTTTGGATGAATATGAGAATTTCCTCAACTGTCTCCTGACAACCTCAAACAGCCATTTAATAATTCTTAAATGTCTTGAAGTTCTAAAATTGTTTAATCTCATCTCCAAGTCAAGTCAAGCCAGTTGTTGGGATTGGCGGTTCAAACTTTCTCAACATCTGTATTTGACACACAAGGCTAAACAATATACCAATGAATCAGAATGATACTAGGCTACGCATGCATGCATGTAACAGACAACGTGGCCAAGAATTTTAGCTGAGAAAATGTTCCACATTCTATTTATGGTTTATGTGTGTGATCAATGTTGGTAGAGAGCTAAAGCTTCAAACTGGATCAAAACATCGATCAAATGGTATGTAATGAAGGAGTATCTACGAACATGTGAGCGTAAGAGAGTCATCTCCTCAAGAACAAGTGAACAAATATTGTACATTTTTGCTTGCTTACCCAGGGGTGTATAACTGATATCTGTCAGAAGATGTTAAGCTTTTACACTCAAGAACATTGCCTACAACTATCAAGGCCTGGGACATTACACCATCCCATTTTATTGTATATGTAATCAACCATTTTGTCCTAGCTTCTTAAGTGCAAGAAGTTCAGTGTATACGAACAAGAGTAACCTGGTGTAATCAGCCAATGAGCATACTTATGAACACGGCAAATTTTGCACAAGGGAACCATCCTTGCCTTCGATGATACTGCGCAAACCAGATTTGTAACTAGGATGAATCAATTCCACACCCAATTGTTTCTTCAAAAGGGCATTGGAGACTCGCTTCTCTCCCCTGGTAGCTGCCATTGTCAACAAATTTGATCTTCCGGGAGTATCATTTTGTTTTCTGCTGTTTGGAAATTTTTCCTCCACCAATTTCTGAGCGTACTCAAATACTTCACTCCGTGGAGCAGGATCATCATCAACTATGTTGACTAATTTACTGAAATGAACAGAAGAACATATAAACAGGCATATCATTAATCATGCTCGCCACACTACTGCTTTAAATGCTTCAGAAATTATTGAAGTATTTAACTTACCACAAAGATGGCTTCAGAATACTAGCATGGAGTGCTTGGCATATGTCAGCAACATGAACCCGAGACGTGTAACCTTTTGATACTCTTGCTTTCTGTGCCTTTGAAAGTGGCTCCTGCTTAAGTATAGTATCGACAGCACTGCACAACAAACATATAATTAATAAATAGATCTCAAACAGGTTGAACTAATTGATCCACAAAATTAAATCAACTCGAATGCTAAGAAACTGTTATAATGTTCAGATGATTAAAATCAACTTCAACCTTCTACCAGGGCCATATATGCCTCCGAGACGAAATACATGAGCTGCAATTCCAAGATTTTTCCCTAAACTCAACCATTGTTCCTCAGCTGCTAACCTAGCTCTGGCATGTTCAGTTGAAGGATTTGCAGGGTAACTGCAATTGATTACACGAGTTTCATGCAAGGATAAGAACTGAAGTAAGGAAAGTAGACATGAACCTCGAGACAAGACGAGATAAATACATGTCAGTTATGCTTACTGTTCATCCACCCAAGCACCACCACAATCTCCATATACGCCTAAATTGGCAAAAGAACACAATTGAATTACTACTAGAGTGACTGAGATTGAAGAAGCATGCTTTCTTTCACTGATATTCCAGCATTTGTGCTCTCAATCTTGAGCTCTTACACTCCAGTAAATAAATTCACTTTTATTTTTATTTTAAGCAGGCTCAAGTCAAGATAATTACTATCAATTCTCCATGATAAGCAGCTATATGCATAGAAGTCATAAGAAGTCGTACTAGTTGAGGATAAGTAAACAAGCCACTCAAGTCTCCCATCTCTTAACACATTTTCCATTAGTTCTTTATGCTGAAGCATCTGCAATACACAGTTCCAGCTATCAGCCGAAATACCCAAAATAATGTAAACAACAGGACAAATGACATAATGTAACTCAACACATCCAGGCTAAACATACCGGATCACCTAGACCCACAACAGGTGGGATAGATACGAGGAGATGTGTATGATTTCTCACACCCTCAAGAACTTCAGGTCTGCCAAATAAACATCTAACAAGTTACTTATGAATCACCTAATCCAGAACAGAAGAAAACATCACCAATTGTCCTAGCAATTCAGTCCCATACTACAAGTCTACAAGTCGCATAAAGCAAAACAAGGGGATATTTATCGGAAGGAGACTGATTACGTTATTTAGTAAGAATGGAACAAAAAGAAAACAAATAACGTAGTTTAGTAAATTGTCTACGACTAAATACTCATAATCAATCTTGCTAAATATGCTAAAAATTTGAAAAAGACTTTCTGAAAATATGAAAATTGATAACCCCAATCCATTCAGTACCATTCTTTTAAATTGGTATTTGCTCGATTCTAATTACTGTGAAGAAACATCTACAATGAGTCTTGCAGTTGATTTATGAAAATATATTAGGCATTTCTACTACTTCTCATTGATTCTGTCTAAACAAACTGATTAAGCTTGTTGCTTATAAGGTAACAGCTAAACAAATTCTTATGTACATTCGAAGCAACGAATAATTAAGCATCATTCAAACAGCCAAAGGTACATTACATATAGACACAAAGGCTCAAGAAAGTAGTAGAAATGAAAGAAGAAAGTAGTTAACTGTGGATGATTAGCATCAAATAGATAAGCTTGATATCCATTTTGTTGGAGCTTCCTCTTCTTATCGATGCTTGTACAGCTCCCACTTACAGTCCTTAGAGGAAAAAGAAGAAATCAATTTCCATATTACAAGAAGATCAATTGGCAAAACTGGAAAAGAAAGAAAGTTGATTTCCAAAATACTACTAGTACTAACCATCCTTCAGCCTTTAAATCAGCAGCGAAGAACTGACCGACAAAACCCATACCAAGAACGAACATATCGCCTGAACAAGGTTGAGCTTTTCCATTTTGTGGAATACTGCTGCATCTCACTGTAACTGGGTGGTGAAACGGTGACGTTTTGTTGAATTCAAGACGTGGGATGTAAGTCTTCATTTGGCACGCCATGAGATGAGATAGATGCTAACTTGTGTAATTTGATATGCAACTCCAGAAGAGTAGAGTGGATGGATCACCTTAAATCGTCTAGTTCATATTCTGGAGCATCCTAGCCGCGCTTTTGGCGTGTGAGCGGAGAGCACAATAGGGCAGCTCTAATACTCTATAAAGCGGCGGACAATGTGGATTGCTATAATTCGCATAAAAGGGCAAGTTTGAATAATTCGAATATGTGAAAATACAGTAATTTGTTTTTAGTATTTACAAACCTACACTACTTCATCACCATGACAACTAATTGGTATTTTTTAATTGTACGATAGAAAAATTTTGTTAACAAGATAGACATTTTGATTAAGATATAGATTATTTTTCCTAAAAACACGTATCATCTTTAGATAACAACCTCTCACGATAATTTATTTTATTTTTTTTATTAATTTACAGTAAGATGGTATTTTTAATTTTAACTTGTAAAATGTGTTTAACAAGATAAAGTTTATTGATAGCGATATTAACATTAAGATGAGGGACCTGTGCAATACTCTTGGCTATCTAATTTCAAAGGTGAAATGGTCTTTCATACAAAAACAACTGTTTGTTTGTCTCAACTTTACAAAAGGGCTCATTTATACCATGCATCACCTTACCAAGTGCTTGGACTCTAAAACCCCATACCTCCAATAGATGATTTTGTTTAAGCCTAGTCTCTTCTCCTATAATTTTGCAACCCCGTTTAAGCATAAAGTTAAGTATAGACTCCAATTGAATGTTGGTAGGGTTTTTTCATCCGAGACTATCGCAAGCTTCAGCTAATTGCTCGCTTACGCCGATGTCTTTGAAGATCTGATTTCTTGCTTCTCTTCCTCCATGATGGATGTTCAGTGTTCAGTTATGAATTTAATTGGAGTGAGTGTGTTTGGAAGAATTTGATTAATTGAGACGGTGGTGCTGTGGTCGTTATGCGGCGGCGTAGAGCGGTTTAGGGTTTATGATAGCGGCGGGAGCTGAGTGTTTTGTGGGACTGAAGATGGAAGGACTTGTTTTATATAATCCTCGTTCCCATTTCAATTACAATGTCCCTTTTGGGTATGTATTGATTTAAAACCGACTAAAAAAGTATAAGATTTATAATGGTTCAATTTTAATTTTACCTTTAAAAAATTATCATGATTTATCATTGATGCAATTCGATTGACATAATATTTTAATCGTAAAATTTATATGCACACATTTTTCACCTAAAGTTTTAAAATTAAATGACATCAAAATGTATAATGCAATGGCATCAAATTTAATTTAGTAAAAAATCGAACTGAGTATGAAAGTTCAAATATTAAATTATAATGTATTCAAGTTTAACGTTACTTTATACAATGGCTGCGACTATGAGCCTCCATTTGCAGACGGGTGGGGTGAAATTTCTATAGCTCCTTTTCAAAAAACCTGAGCCCGTTCTCAAGTCATATGGGAAGCTATGAGAAAGGAAAATAGATTAGGGCCATGATTGTTATATCGATTGAGCGGTCATCTCCCAACTCAAATCGAACATTTTATACATAAAAAATTCAATTTTAATTGAATATGTTGTTCTTTTATAAATATATTTTTGTTGTTATGCAAAAAGAAAAAGGATTTAAGTGAAAAAATAATGTTTTGACTCTACCTAAATACAAATGTTTGAAGTGTGTTCTATAATATTTACATTAATGTAAAGATTTTAAAATGATTTCTTTCAATTAATAAAAAATTCATTATTCTTTAACGTTTTTAGATCAACACATAAAAACTAATTAAATTATATAGAAACATACTGAAACATGACTTTTAAAGAAAATATATATTTATATATGGGCTCTATATAAAATTCATAGCAAAGGTGCATCACTACCCTTTCAATTTTTTTTAATAAAATCATTTACACTCTACCATGTATCTTAATCATACTATAATAATTATTATTAATTTTAATTTTCAGTGTTCATAGTATATATTTTTACTTCTCTGGTCAGAATTTACATTCACTTCGCAAGTTTCACCTCATCATTAAACTTGGACAAATGAAACGGTGTGATTGGTTATAAACTATAAATTACTTTCATGTGCTATTAATGTGGAATAAATTCATTAGCCTAAAATCAATTTTGAACATGCAATACATCAAATTGAAACTCTTACATAGTAACTTATAACTGTATATTCAGGTCACTTAATTAACGAATAATTAATAAGTGATCTCCTAATAAATATACATCACAAAGGTATTATTAAGTTTAATACATTTTTCTTCATAATTTTCAATACTTCCTAATGATAAAGTTATTGCCGTGTAATAGGCTTCTCAGTTCTCGGTTTAATGTCGCAGGAAAGTCGCTCGATAATTCCACATATTTATTTATATAATGATCACTCTTCAACCCTGTTAGCACATGTTGAAGGGTACGTTTCACCTGATTCATAGATGTTGGACTAAACTTACTATTCACAGCATATACAATCCTCTACGTCATTTATTTGTGAAATCTTCTATGGCAGCGTCAAACATTTATTTGTGAAATCTTCTATGGCACCGTCAGATTTATGTCATGTGTCCACCTTTGAAGTTAAATAAAATCTTTCCATTCATTTATATGGTTCTAATTAACTTAATTAACGTGAAAAATGAATCAAAAAGCAAACGTGTGGAAGATAAATTTGTAGACTAATTTAACATACATAAACGTGTGGAAGATAAATTTGTAGACTAATTTTAACATACATAGGGCTAATTAATTATGGTAAGTGATTTGTTTCGGCCATGTTGGATTTTGATAGGACAAAAGATTAATGATCATATATGACACTGATTCTGGTAGCACATCTGAGTTTGAACTTCAGAAAGCAGGGGAGTTTCTCAAGGCTTACTCCGACCCTTTTTGAAAATTGTGAGTTCAACTGTGACTAGTAAAGTAAATATATTACAATAATTACTAGAACTAAGATTCAAAGTAAACCTGAATGTATGAGTTGCTATCAAAATTGTGCTTGCATAAATCTGCAAAGTGTGTTTCAGCACAAATACAAATATGTAAGTAGATCTGAACCAAATTCAAAGTTTATCTCCTCTGCCTCTTAGAATTTTTCTGGCCATTCCCATTCCTTTCCTTCTTAAATGATTTCCCCCCTTTATTACGACCCATAAAATTGCTCGTATCTTCCGCCCCCTCATCGTCCTCTCCCTTTCTCCTCTTTTTGAATCCAGATTCTTTAATTTTCTGCAGAATTAAAACAGAATGATTAATTCATTAAATATGATGCTGAGGAGACCCCATGCAAAAAGATACAAGAAACAAGCTGCTGAAGTGTCATCAAAAGAGCGGGACCTGTGACTTGTCAGTATAGTTGGATACAACTTACCATTTGAGCCAATCTTTTTGCCTCTGTAACACGTTCCAAATATTGTAAAACTTCTTCCTCCTCAGCAGAGTACTCAGGTAACTTTTTACCTAAACGAATAGAATGTCAGGCAAAAAAAAAAACAAGTTCTCCATGGGTGCAAGTTTTTACACTTACCGACGTGCTTCTCTATCTGTATGTACCACTCTAATTCATACTGATTGAAAATTGATATTGCAACACCTGAGCGTCCAGCTCGAGCAGTTCTTCCCACTCTGTGTATATAATCCTGTGAACCATTTCATAAGCCGATAAGCTTGAATACAAAATTGAGAAAAAGCAAGACTCTTTCACTTCTATACCCCAGGAGCAAAATTCTTTGTTTGGAACTTGACTACTTCATAACTAGCAAAGTTATGTTTAAGCAAACACAACTATTCCACATAAAGATCTAGTGGATATATTCCTCATAAAGCAGATAAAAATCCTCATCCTCCGACAGTTTACCATCCTAATTCCTAAATATTTTCAAAGTCGAAAATGCATACACAGCAAGAGACTACTCACTCCTATGAAAAGGGAAGTGATTGAAACAGCACAGTAAAATAAACACTCGACCAAAATATACGTATATCATTTAGAGACATTAAAGCCCTGAATCAGATATAGGAGAATAGCTAGTTCCATTAGCAAATCACAAAGAACGAGACTTTACCTTAGGATTAGCGGGAACATCGTAGTTGATTACCATGTCCACTGATGGAATATCAAGTCCTCTACTGGCAACATCTGTGCATATAAGAATATTGCATTCGCCAGCCTTGAATTTGTTCAAAGCTCCAAGTCTTTTTGTCTGGAAAGATGAACAACCATGATCATCATATGAGAAATGTATCTTTAAAATTCAAGCACAAAACACATGAAGAGTTTTATATGCAGTCCACAGTTATTAAGAACAATACCTGGGTCATATGACCATTAATTGGAATAGCGCTAAAGCCCAGATTCCGAAGAAGATGGGCCAAGAGAGTGGTAGCATCACAAGTTCGAGTGAAAACCATAGATGTACTACCCGACATTTCACTCAATATATAAACAAGATAACAATCCTGGAAATCAAAGATAATAACACGAGTTAGATCAGGAAAGCGCCAGCATATATAAGTTGTTCGGTTTCCAGATAATCATAAATCCCAAGGAAAACGAGACTATATCTACACCAGTGCGTAATGGCAATTCAGCAACACGTGGAACTGCTGACAATTAAAAGTTATTCAAGTTAATCTCTCTAGTCATCGATACCATTCTCTTTTCTGTCCAATCAAGGTAGTTACCAACTTTGATCCTTCTGATCAAGTGATCATAGATATCATAGACCTTAATGATGTGTTTTAATAACATGAATGATGTGTGGATCATTTATGAGCAGAGGCATATATGTCCCTTAAAATGCCACAGCCCACAAGAAAGAAAAAGAAAGTCCAGTCACTGGATGTCACGACCTTGTGCTTTGCTGGAACAAAACGGTATTGTTGCTTCAGTGTATCGACGGTAGAATATTTACTTGCAACTTCAACCTGGAACCAGATACGAGAGGGTTAAAAAAAGTTTTTGGTAAAACTTATGACATGACGGGCAAACACAAAATCATCATACCTTAACAGGATTTTTTAGGCAAGCTCGCTGCAGCTTTTTCACCTGTATGATTGTCAGGGGCAATAGAATGTAAATCCAAACATTTCAATAAGAGTTTTGTACTTATAAGCAACTATCAGGCCTATAAGACTACAGAGACACTGAACCTTAACCTTATATCTGAATCACATTTGCAACTTTACTTTGGTTAAGTACACTAGTAATAACAAGAAAGTCACGGCGTCCAGCCTTACGATCCTTAGCTCGAATAACATATGATAAATCAGGAAACGGTTTCATTACACGAGGACTATTTATCAACTAGTAGGCACATAGATCACTACAACTCAAAACTAAAACTGCAATAACCTCATGTTTTCACTACTATGTTGTAATCTGTAAAATGTAAACTTTAAATTTTTAATTGTGTTTTCTTCTCGTTTTGAACTCCCTTGGCTTTCAAGTAAAAAAATAAGATAGCTAGTATATGAGCTTGTATAGTGAACCATGATGTAGCACTGTCATGTTATTTCCTGGGTACTAATTATTCGAAACTGTGTACTTGAGGATTCATCTTTTGTCATCTTAGGTAATTTGTTGAGGGGATTTCTTCTAAATGCACCCATAGAAATGAAACATCCCTGTATTTTGGGGCAGACAAAAAAAGACTACGTTCCTATCATTTTGGAACGGAGGAAGTTAGGATTTGCTTGTTTTTAGCTACTCGACTTTGGATTCTTTAGTGATTGTTACTTTTAAATTTCATAAAACTTTCAGGCTGTTAAGTTCTTACTACATCCTCTATTCGACATAAGATAAGCAAACAACATCGTGAACTCTTACAAGAAAGTGAAATTTTACAGTTAAGAGATTTAAATCCAATAGTGTTAACTCATTATTTTTTTTAAGCAACCACTCCGCAAGCATGCCTTCTTAGTTTTCCATGACATCAACATGTCCATGCAATTTTAGCAACTACCATAGGACATTGGATACCAATAGGAGTAGGTATACAACACCATGTAAAAGATGTTAGCAGACAAAATACTGTGGACTTTGGTGAAAGATATGGATTGACAGAAATAACAGAATGCGGAGAACCCAAGTAACTTTCGCATTTCAGTGAAGATGTTATTGTTGGACACAAACACATACCTTTCGAGTCATTGTTGCAGAAAATAGATATGTTCTTCTATCCTGAGGAATAACATTCAGTATTTCATCAATTGCCTTCTCAAACTCCTCATTCAGTAATCTATCAGCCTCATCCAGCACCTGATTTCATTTTCATATCAGTTACAACAAAGTAAACAAAAGACAACCTCTAGAATGAAAAGATTCAGTAATGTCTAGGAAGCATAAATAAAGACTCTTACTAAGTATTTTAATGTCCGCAGAGAAAAGCCTTTGGTATTGGTAAGATGATCAACAAGACGGCCAGGTGTTGCCACCTAATAGAGATAAGGCAATATACAATCACTAACAAAAGAAACACCAACAAAGCTCATGAAAAATCAAAAACAAATAGAAGTTCATACCAATATTTGAACTTCAATTAAGCAAAAACGAATTCATCATGTTTACGAGATCATTGCACATATATATATATAATGGGATTACAAATAAAGATACTGACAATAATGTGTGGCCGTTTTCCAAGATTAATAGTCTGCTGCACCATATCCACACCTCCAACGAGCTGCAAAACGAACAGAAACAACACTTATCATCATATTCCAAACCAACAAACTAACATAGCCAAACCAATAACACACAAGCTATTTGATAAAACTAATCAAGCAGCTATTTGATAAAACTAATCAAGCAGCCCAGCATACCACTGCGCATCTGACTCCAATACCAGACCCCAAAGCTGCAAACTGCTCCGAAATCTGAATCGCAAGCTCACGCGTGGGAGCAAGCACACAAGCGAAAAACGCCTTTGGAGTGTCCAAAAGCGACTGGAGAATGGGAATTGCAAATGCTCCGGTTTTTCCAGAACCGGTTTGAGCAAGAGCGATGATGTCGTTTCCTTGCAAGGCGAGTGGTATAGCCTCCAATTGAATGTTGGTAGGGTTTTTCCATCCGAGACTATCGCAAGCTTCAGCTAATTGCTCGTTTACACCGATGTCTTTAAAGGATCTGATTTCTTGCTTCTCTTCCTCCATGATGGCTGTTCAGTTACGAATTTGATTGGAGTGAGTGTGTTTGGGAGAATTTGATTAATTGAGACGGTGGTGTCGCGGTCGTTATGCCGTAGAGGGTTTATGATAGCGGCGGCCAGCACTAGATATAGAATTCTTAAGTGCTTATTAAAAAAAGAAATCGCTGCCTTGTAGTTAAGAGGTAAAGAGGACTTTGTAGGCTAGTATTTCTTCTTAAGCAATACATATTTAAGTAGACAAGTATCTCCTAGGAAAAGTATGAGTTCCTTGGGCTTGTACTTAGAAAGCCTGCATCAAGGTGTCAAACGGGCCCATAAGCATTGAGAGAGAGTTTGATAGCAAAGCCGGATAATAGCTACTTATGTTGAAAATGCAAACGTCTTAAAATAGATATTTATAGGAAAGAAAGAGATGTTACTACTCCTTTTACGTAAAATTTGTCTTAATAAGAATGTGTTTCCCTTTAGCTTGGTTATTATATTTAGGTGCAAGATTACTAAGGAACTGCTTTGTTGCTTAAAGACCCTCCTCATATAATAAAGTGTTAAGGAAGATACCATTTCTTCTATTAGGAATAACATATTACTAGAATAGAATATATTTTATAGTAAGCTAAGTACCTCCTTTTCTTCTTTCTCCTTTAACAAGCAATTACTCTAGAATATATTACAACAGTTTAGGGTTTACGAGTGGCAGGAACTGAGTGTTTTGTGGGCGGTGTAGAGCGGTTTAGGGTTTATCAGTGGCGGGAGCTGAGTGTTTTGTGGGAAACAGTTTAGGGTTTACGAGTGGCGGGAACTGAGTGTTTTGTGGGAAACTGAAAGATGGAAGGACTTGTCTTATATAGTAATCCTCGTTCCCATTTCAATTACAATGCCCTTTTTGGGTATACGTATTGATTTAAAACCGAGTAAGAAAGTATAAAATTTATAATAGTTCAATCTTAATTCTATCTTCAAAAAATTATCTTGGTGTAATTACAATTGATATAATATTTTAATTGTAAAATTCATATGTACACATTTTTCACCTAAAATTTTAAAATTAAATAAAATTAAAATGTATAATGCAATTGCATCAGATTTAATTTAGTTGAAGAATCGCACTGAGTATGAAAGTTTAAGTAATAAATTATAATGTATTCAAGTTTGATGGCACTTTATAGAAAGATTGCGACTATGAGACTCCATTTGCAGACGGATAGGGTGAAATTTCTAGAGCTATTTTAAAAGAACCCTGAGCCCGTTCTCAAGTCATATGAGAAAGGAAAATAGATTAGGACATCTCAATATCTCATCCGTTAGAGTTAGTTGCGTCAGATATACTCTATAGATTCTGATTCGATGTTACAGCCTTACAGGCTTCATTTAATTACTAATTTAGTTCTAAAATTTGGCGAAATGCGTTCATTAATTTTTTTCTTTTCTGAAAGGTGGAATATCCATTACTAGCATAGCATGTTCTAACGCTGCCTGCTGCTCCATATGGAACTTACCCTACACACGTGAACTGAACTTCAGGACAGAAATCTGGATGCTTCAAATAACATTGTACATGCTGCTGTTATATATAGTATTTCCGCCTGCTTGAAATGCCTGTCTGTAACTTGATCGGATGCAAATTGAGAAGTATCAGTTGACTCACTGCTCCATGAATCACTTGTTACACATACAAGTTACAAATGAGCATTCGTACATTTTATACATTCACTAACACTATCTGCAAACACAATCTCAGGACCGGAAAAGGTGAAGTTCATGACATCTCATTTCCTGGAGACATACGCATAGTATTGCGCCATAGGAACAACAAAAGCAATGACCAACAAACCTCCAACTAGAGTAGTGAATTGACCACGCTTCTCATCTGTCTCTTCCTTGGATTTAAAGTTGGATTCTCTTTTGTATTCTTTAGATTGAGGACCACCTGTATCAGGAAGCCCATCCACTGATGCCACTAGACGTTTCGCAGCACTGTATACTGCTTCATTGTACTTCTCCTCTGTAGCTAACACTGCAGTATAAACGAGCAAGTCATTAAAAATTCCAATAGGTCGAAAACACATCAGAGTCCTTAAACTTGAGGTGCTACAGAAACACACACGAAATATTCTTCGAGCAGAAACATATCAGCCAAGCTCAGCATTGGTTTTTAACATTACCACTTCCTAACGAGGAAAACTAGACTTCTTTATCATATTGTTTTGATAGATTTAGATTTTGTGTATTTACTCAGAATTTCCTTTGGAAAATCATCCCAACCGAGACGTCACTTTACTCATGAAATCACACTTTATTCACATATCCTGAACTACAATATATGACTGTTTATTGCTTGAAATGTATCAGTAAGTTCAATTCTAACCCAATACTCTGCTTACAGTAACTGTAATAAAACACAATGATAAATGATTATAAAATATAATGTCATTCATGCAAATCAAATCTTAAAACATACCTGGTAGATTTTCTGATACAGTAGCATCAAGAATAGTATCACCAACAGCCTTCACAAATTCAGGACCACCGGTAACTGCACCTTCCTTTTGGCTGGTAACAAGCACGACTATCCCTTTGTTGTTTCCTTCCTCTATTGTCGGATACCATTTTTCTAGTACTTGATCAGCATACTCAAATGCATCTGCTTTGCTCTTTAAGCAAAAATATTGATAAGTAAGAACACAATCAGCCAAGTCATACATGACACCTGTTTCTTGCATATATTGTCCATGCTAAGTTGTTAACACCAAGAACTACATGTTCATTCATAATTCTGAAAATTATATTGCATTTGACAAACAATGCAAATGTTCTTTAGCTGATTCACAGAGCAATAAGGACTGACATGTGTAATGTATTCTATTCTTGAAATGGCATGCATCACATATTTACTAGCCCCTTTCTTCTCCTGATAACGAGTGAAATGTAACCATACCAGACTTGCCGATAGTAATATAGGGATTTACTTATGATCAGGCTTGGCGAACACTAACGAGTGACAACGAATCTATATATCAATTCTATTTAGGCTTTTGATATTTCCTGAATACACAACCAGAGATAAACCAATTACACCAGTAGGCCTCTTTCACATTTTATCATACTACATCTTCTGCACACTCTACATACTATAACTCAAATAATTGCTAAGTTCCACTGCACAAGTTTCAAATGCTCAAGTAAATTTTTTAAAAAATGATCAAACATAAAGCGAAACAACCGACATTTCACTTACAGTGAGCTTGCGGACAGTGACAATATTTATATGATACCCCTTCCTCGACTCCAAATCCGACAACAACCTCTTCAAATCAGACCTCGTGATACGGCTAAGCACGCCAGCATCATCAACTACGTATGTATCGGTGGGAGGGCCATTGTTGAGAACATCGAATTCCGAAGCCAATGCAGAGTCTGCCAGAACAGGGCAAGCAAAATTAATTGCCAGAGAGATGGCAAGTGCTGCTAGACCTTGCTGCACGTGAGAAATCCAGGTTTTCGGCTTTTCATCGTAAGATTGTTTAGCAGGTTGGGTTCTGAGGGTGCAGCAGATGGGCTTGAGCCTGTAAACTGGTTTGGGATTGAGGGAAGGAAAAAGAGAGGTTTTGACTATAGGACAGAAGGAGTGAGGAGACAGAATAGTTTCCATTGGAAGGTGTTGTTGACAGTTCCAAAATCAAGAACTGTGAGTTTGTGTCATGTGAGAAAGAAAGAAAGACATGAGATTGATCACTGAGGAAGTAGTAGTAGTAGTTTTTCTGGTTCTGTTTGGTTCATGTGTTTTTTGGATAATTTGTTTTGGATGGTTGGCTGGATTTTGGGGATGGATAATGTGATGGTGGGGTCACTTTTGGACTTTCCTAAAGAATAAAGGTAAAACATTGCATTTCATCACAAGAAGTTGAAATCTTGTGGATGTTCTGAATTTTTCTGGTGATGGAATTGGTAAAAGTTCCAGAGGAAAAGAAAAATCTTGTGGTAAATGAAGGCACAAATCAAGATGCACAAATCTCATTCTATATAAAAGCCTTATATTCATGCAAGAATTTTTACATGTATATCTTGTACATAATACACAGGAAATAGAAGCATCTAAAAACATCACACAGGCAACACCAAATTATAGAAAACCTATGAGTCATCAACTGAAAAGCAGTACGGAAATTTAACGAGCTTTTACTGGATTAATGACAGGGGAAACTTCCTCATCTTCAAACCTTGAAATCCATGCCTTTTCGTACATCTGAGGAGACGATTGAGTCAGAACACATAAGTTAAACACGATCTCCCCCATTCTTGGTCTATCGGACGACTTCTCTGAAGTACAGGCTCTTCCCAAAATAGCCAAGCCCAAAGCATCATCAATAGGAAAACAGTTCTTCAACCTAGGATCCATCCATTTTATGAGCCTCTCTTTGCTTCGATCTTCTGTTTCTAGTATCATCTTTATTTCTTTCCACAGCATCACAGCTTCACCATGTTCGTTTGTCACCATTGCCTTCTTCCCTGAAAGTAACTCCAACAGAACGACACCAAATGAAAAGACGTCAACATCTACATCTAGCATGATCGAGCAAGTAGATGGTCTCGCTGCAGAGAAATTGGAAATCTTAGCTTTAAAATTAGAATCAAGGAGTATATTGCTTGTTCTGATGTCTTTATGCACAACACTGGGTTGACTATGCTCGTGCATGTACTGCAGACCATTCGCAACATCCAAGGCAATAAATAACCTCTGGCTCCAACTGAGTGTCTCAACTGTCACTGAAGGAGATGAATCTTTAGGGAACAGCCACTTGTCCAGTGAACTATTGTCAGCATATTCATAAACTATGAAACAATAGCCATCATCATCATCTGAGGAGAATCCCATTAATTTGACCAAATTTGCATGGTTTATCCTCTGTAATATTTGGAGCTCCTCAGTTGCATCTCTAGTTCTCTTTACTGCAAACACTTGATCATCGATTGTGGCCTTGTAGACAGATCCGCCAATCTTGAACCGCTCACTGAAGTTCATAGTTGCCTTCTTGATCACGTGTGTGTCATACATAATCGGCTTCCCCAGATAACCAGATAGTCCAGGAAGTAACTTACCTTGCACAATCTTTGACTCCATGAATTCACCTTTACCCGTAGAAATAAGATCCTCCAATGAAGAACCATTACGGACCAAGAATCTTCGTTTCTTGCGAAAATACGCTGCCAGGACAGAGACCACAATTATAAGAGCAAGAGTGACACTTAAAACTGATATAATAAGCCAGAGCTTATTGGATTTATGGCGCGATGCCAGAAAAAAGAGCTGCTGCAAGAGAACTGGGGAATTTACAGGTATCAAAACCGGAAGGCAGACTGCATCAGTGAAGTTTCTGTTATTGTTTTCAGTTACAATATCAGATTGTGATGCCTGAAACATATTACTCACTGGCAACAGATCATCATTGGGCTGCCATACATAAGTAATAAGGTACTTGATTCCCCTATCAGTGTAAGACTTTCTGGGACACTTGCATAGCAGTGGAAAAACCGCAGTGTCTCCGACTGTTAAGTTGGTAGGATACATTGCTGGGTTCAAATCCTCAACGAACATAAAATTCGTCAGGTTCTGGAAAGGCCCAATGGAAACTGAATAGAAGTTGTCTAATTCCTTGATTCGGTAAGTGACGTTAGAGAAGTAATGTGTACCATTACTAGTACACATGATCGGTATCAGTAACAGCTGATTTGGAGCCAGTGGAGAATCTTCGGATGCTAGATTTGTGGATGTTGATATACCCATTCTGCTTACCCCAAACAGATCGGATATGGTATCGAGATCCGCATAAGGTGAATGGACCCTGTATGAAACATATGTGGGGCATGAAGCCGGGGAATCTGGTGACTGTAAGAAGTCAGTGGTTGCAGTGTTGTTAGGGGGCTGACAAGAAACAAGATAGGATGCAAAGATGAGAAGAAGTGAAGATTTTATCACAAGGGAATTCAGAGATATAACTGCCATTTTCTTTGGTGTTCAAATCATAGCAACTTAGGTTGTAAATCATATATACTGAAGGAACTCTAAACTGAATAATATTTCACTAAAGATTCACATAAAAGTCAAAGAAGGATGCTCGTTTATGCATATTAAACATTTTAGTACTTAATAATTCAAAACAAAAACTTAAAGAGGCTCTGTCCCCAGCTTTGGTTGCAATATCCTTCTTGTTCTTCTCTCTGTCTGATGATTGCATGTTCGCTAATTTATTAATGTTTATACAGTTATAAAATGCACATCGTCCAATAATATATCCAAACTAAACTATCATCAATTTGGACATTCTGAAAAGATACCCTTCCGGCCATCCTATTGAGAGTAGTTTAATGAAGGAGCCAAGTTCATACGGCTTAAAGTCGTATTTGCTTCTAACTTATATAGGAAGGGAACCAGCAAAAACATTAATCAACTGAGAGATGATGGCAACACTAACAAATTGATATAAAGTGGCTTTTCCTAATAAAGAATACAAGGGGGCTGTAATACTCAAATACTAATAGTGATGGTTAAGGTTCTACTGAACCTACATGCACTTGATGAGTATCCTTAAATCTAGCAAGATGGACACAATAATTCCCTTATTTTGTCCTTATGCTTGAGGATCAACAATACTTGACAAACTGAAGATGCTTGTACAATATTTATTCAAGTTTATAGTGATGTAACCAATAATGACCAGGTCCACTGATAATGAAATTTCTTGATGCCAGGTCTAATGAGAATGAATTTCGTGATACCAAGTCTAATGGGAAAGTAAATTGCTAATGTGAGCAAGATACACACACAGAAAATACATGTTCACACTAAATCACTGACAATTTTTTAAGATGAGATGCCGGAAATATTCCACCTCTCGATCGACATACTTGTGTCAGTTTGAACATTTTGCACCAGATTGTTTATATAATTGCTGCACAATTTTCTTGATCCTGGTTTAAAAAAAATTCCAGAGCCTTACATGTGGAACACATTTTTAGAAGAAATTTGACACTGAATTACCTCTAACTCACTCAGATGCAATAGCTGAGAGACAAATATTAGTAGCAAACAAATTTATAAGATTCAAAACAAGTTTAAATTATCAAATAACAGTAGTCAAAGGTAATAGAAAATCACCAAAAAGTCTTTAGATGCTGGAGCTGGACATGCTTGAACAAACAGGAACTTCCAAATTTCTGTCTACTGAAGTATGACATGACGGTGTGCTAAAACTACCGGAGTATATTCTGCACACCTTCATAAGATCTGCAGAGCTAACTGTATATAAGTGACCTGGTGAAGCAAGAGGCATGTTTTCTTCAATTCCCTCGGACATCTCTTCTACTTTAGCCACTTCCCTGAACTTACCTTCCTTCCATAGACTTTTTACAAGAAATTCTTTCGTTTTGGCATCAGGAACTAACCCTGAATTGCTCATGTCCTCAAAAGTCCTGAATGCAAGGGCAGCTCTTTCACACTTGCAATATGCACACATGAGAATCTTGTACATGAATGCATCAGGCTCCAAAGCACTTTGTTTCACCAGACCCAGTAGTCTCTGAACAGTTTTAATATCTCCCTGAAGTGCGTAATGATGCATTAATCCGGAAAAAGTCTGTAAATCAGGACAAACCCCGAGCAAAATCATTTCATCAAGATATTCCAACGCTTCATCATTCATTTGACATTTAGTTAATGTTCTTAAGAGAGATGAATACAATATTAGCATGCTGTTTTTTGACAAAAGACCACATATTGTCTTGACATTCTGGAAAACGTTCAAAGCTGCATTGCCTTTCCCTGAAAAACCATAATAATCAATAATTAGTCTAACTGTGCTGAATGACAGCCGCATACCCTCGTGTTTAATCTTAAACAGGAGCTGATCAACTAATTGCATGTGTCCACCCCGAGACAACTTGGTTATCATCATTGATATTGTGTAAATATCATGTATATAACCAGGCTGATGGGCAACCCAGCAGAAGAACAACCACGCCGTTTCAGGTGAACGAAAACTCCGAATTAACTTGCAAGCCAAACGACCCGTCCACACAAACTTTGCCTGTTCTAGTGCAGCCACTTCTTCGAGCTCCCAATCCTTCAAGGCATTCGCCAAAGCAGCTGGATCCAACCATGGCTTTAATAGGACTTCTTCATTTCTATCTTCATGAACACAGTCAGCATCTTCACTAACATCAGCATCATCAATATCATCCTCATTGCTAGCAACGGAATAACTGATACTTTTTATTCTCTCATCTGGTAGCATTTCATATATTAACTCTTCCGTCTCATCAACATATCCTGCTTCTCTCATTTTCTCCAATGTAAGTCGCATTGCTCGGCCAGGCAATATCCCATCAGCTCTCATCTCATTAAGCAAGCTATTGACAACGTCTAACTTTTCAACACCAATAAAAGCCTCCACCAAAACTGCATATAGCTTAAACGCACGCTTAACTCTCATCCCTGGTAACATCTGGAAGACCTCTAGGGCGGAGTCCAATTTCTGACAATTTACCAGGTGCTCAATGACAATCATGCAAGTCTTGTAATTTGGCAGTGCCCCTCCCTCAACCAACCCATGGAACAACTTCACAGCCTCTTCATCCATGCCCTTGTCAACATAAAGCTTCATTAAAATATTATACGATTGTGTACATGGAGGTTTGCCAAGCACTCCCATCCACTCACCCCAAACAAACTTAACCTCATGAAGATCACCTGCAGCTGCGTACCACCTCATACGATCCATAAAACTGACACGCGGCACTTTTTCAAACTGCAGTTCATTGATGGCATCAATCAATTTCCGAAGCTTACCAGTCTGGCCTGATTTGGCAAGAATTTTTGCTAGTGCGTAAAGTGTATGCTTGGTATGAGAAAAATGTGGAATCTTCTTAAGAGTTTCGGCCAAAGAGAGAGCTGAACTGGGGGAGGGAGCTGCACGTAACGCATTAGCAACTACAAAGGAGTCCAATGAGGGAGTGTTTAAAAGGGTCACAAGATCAGTTTCGGATGCATTTGATCGAAGACACAGCCTTATTGAATCAATGAGCTTTGCTCTTTGCAGATACAGCGAAACCTTGTTCACTTTCCGGGTGGTCTGATGAAAATGACAGGCTTTCGGAGTAAAATATTTGACGATTGTGTTCATGGGGTATACTCTACGTGTATACATAACTCAATTACTGAAATTGAAAGTGTGATACCTCTGTTGGGATTAATGTCGAACAGGTTGTGTGCAGGGATAATAACCGCAATAACTTCACTCCAAATCGATGTTTAACAAATTCTCTCCATTTACTTGCTTGCTTAAAGTTACTTCCAAGCCTAGTAGTTACTGATCATCGTGTGTAGGAATATTAAGGTATAGAATTTGGCGATCAAATTCAGGTTCTGTAATGGAGGGAAAAAAGGGGAATGATGAAGATCGAGAGAATCTTTTGGGCCATCCAAACTAGATAAGGCCTTAGATTAATCTGGCCCGTTAAAGTTTTATAAGCCCATTTGAGATAGTATGTCGAAGCCCATTTTCATATTGGACTCATCTTAACCAGTTTCATGTTTTTCTTTTTTTTTAAAACAAACGATTAGTTATTAAACATTATCAAAATTCAATTTCATGTTATTTATAATAGTAAGTCTGTAAGTGCACCTGCAACATCTAACATTCCCTAATCACTAATCTGTAGTCTCTTGGCCATTGTTTTACAACTGAATTATTTGAAAAATGATGATTATAAATTTATAATGATTGAATAAGATTAATATTGTGAATTAATTCTGATACGAGGCGTTTTATTTCGTCTTCGATGTGGAGTAGTAGCATTTTCTAATAATGGCATGTTGTCAAGACATCCTGCGACATTTCACTCAAAAAGTCACACCCGGCTTTACGGGATTCCCTTCAATGAGCTCTCGAGCAATATGGCATGCTAGCTCAGCTCCAATGACTAATATGGTGTAACTAACCCCAAGCAGTCAAGCTATAAAGCAATTTAATTTTGATCTTAACAGTTAATGAGATATTTTGTCATACGCTAAATGATTCAATTCATCTCTACAGCACTTTGGACTCCTAAACGCACCGCCAGCTGGTCTTTCATGTACATATGCCTCTCACATCACACGTGTCACGTCGCGATAGCCGGTAACCCCTCCTGGACCACCTCTCCCACATGGACGCGGCCATCCCTTGCCGGCCGCGCGCCATCTCAAGCCGGTGGAGGACCACCTTGGGTCATGGGATGATCATATATTATCACAATATCTATATCAACAGTAATGCAATGTTAATTTGCTTCTCGCAAGTGTTGCTACCTGCTCCTTGCCTTTCAATTATTTCACGTCCTTTTCCTTTTTTGGGCCCATTTAAACTTTGTCCATATGAACCAACCAGTTCATCCCTTTTCCTTTTCTCTAATTAGTTACATACCCCTTTTACAATTTAAGTTATAAGGTCAAACAAAAAAGAAACTCTTTTGCCTGAGATAACATATGGATGATTTGTAATGAAATATCAATCGCAGCTAAACACCACATTTAACTTCGACAGGAGAGCTATATCACCTGTTCGAATAGAATCAATGTATTGTGTTGCAATGAGATTAGGTTGAAATTATACATGATCGCGCGAGTTATGAAAAGTGATTGAATAGCGCGCAGTTAATAATGAATGATCAGAAGGAATAATCTTAGGGAAATTGTGGAGCCATGCTACCATGAGAATGTTGGTCCTTAAAGTGATCGATCAGAAAAGAAAGGGACAACAATTGAGAAGGACATTACTCTTTGGCTTCCATAAAAAAATTGCAGTAAAGCATGGTCTGGTGTGGCTCATTGTTGACCTATTATGTGTTGTGTAACTAATGTGAAATTTTAGAATCAATTTGAAAATCTAGGTAGTATTAACAGGTAGGTATGTATATATATACACACTACTGTTTTTTTCTCAGCTCCTGTCAAGTTTTTGTGCATGGTGCCAAAACCGGTCTCTGCTAGCTAATTAGCTTAGATCTCTTTGACAGTGAAGTCTGAAAATGATGGCCATTTTTCAAATAGGTGTTAATATTTTCTAGTGTTGTTTGAGTTGGGATCCTTTACCAAGTACCAACTATGCTTAATTTACTAAGAAAATGTATAACATATAAAAAGAATATCAGGGTGTGAGATTATAGAAGTGTGTCAACGAGGACTAGTTCATTTGACTAGGTTGAGGTGTCATGATTAGAGAGGTCATGGGTTCAATTTCAATCAAAGTGAATTTGTGTTCGAGTGTATACTAACATTCTAATAGATTTATAGTGATATTCTAAAAGAAATATATATATATATATATAGAAGTGTGAAATTGTATAATTGAATTTTTTTGAGAGAGTAACTCATAATTGGAAGTAGCTAATTAACACTCATGAAATCTAATTTTAGCATTTTGTTGATGCATCAGATCTTGTTATAAGTTGATTGTCCTCTCTTGGAGAAAAGGGAATTGATAGTATGTACAATTCATCATTGAACAACAGGAAACGCATATATGTAAGATTGTGACACACGAACATCATGATATATAGTAAGGTCTTCATTGTTCAACTTCACTTGGATCTTTAAGTACTTGATAGATATAGCAAGGTACAAACGATGTTTACTTGTCTTGTAATTGTAATCGTCATGATTGACTCCAAGTGATATAAAATATATCCGCATTTAACTTGAATGTCATTTCTAATAATTGTGTAATTAATATTGTTGTTATCGGAAATGGTTAAAATCGGTTTTTGGACCGGTCCTAAACCTACTCGGTTCTGGAAATTTAAATATTTCAATTTTTCAGTGTGGTTCGGTCAAAATCTTATAGAACGGGCCGGGCTAATATAACCGATCGAGCGGATTTACTCACAGATCCATACTCTGATGTTGTATGTATGTGATTCTTTCGACAATTGAACTCGATTTGGATCTATATTCGATTAAGTCCCGAACTAACTGAAATTCGGTTCGCAAACCATGCAAATTTCAAATTTTAAATTTTTAGAGTTCGAACAGGTTCTGGCCTGATATTCAATCCCACCGTGAACCATCACGTCACATAAAACCTAACTTATACGTAAACGCGTTGTTCGAAGAATAAATTGATCAATATCAAAACTGTATATAATTGATTAAATAACACATATGGCGTTTAATTCTTGGCCACTAATAAACAAAATCTAAAACTCGTGTGACATGAATGGAACCTTTGAAATAAACCACATCTACTAGTCACTATCTTATGAGTTATATATATCATATTTTCCAATATTTTTACATACTTTTAATTAATCTTATGAAAGTTCAACTTTTTCGACCGATGAACGAGGAAACTGAAATAATAAACAAACATCAATATTGTAATGTTAGGTGGGTGAAGTCACAGTCTTAAATACTAAGTAAAATATTGCAAGGTTTATTTCTCCACTGTTGCTTAGATACCATTCATATTATCTCTTGGCCCCGCTTAAATTGTTTGTTAATGTTTAACATCATTAGGTAAAAGGTACCTTTTTCTAATAAAATTGTGTTATACTTTTTAAGTTGATATACATATTAACAAGCTATCATCATATTATTGGCCATTGGATCTTACACTTGACTAGTCCTTTTTACTTGGGTAACACTTCCATAACCTAATGTTACCACTAGACATTCAAAGGTCAATGGTTCACATATACACTTCATGCACCAACTTGAGCTTTCTATTCTCTACTATATTCTTCATAAAAAATACTAACAGAATTATATCTCTCATCCACCTAATATATTAAAACAATTCTTTACAATCAATCAATGTAACATATATTAGGTGACTGATTGGTATAAAATTCAATTGAAATTAAATTCTTTTATATACAAAATATTCAATTTGAGTGAGAAGATGGTCAATCCGATGATATGATGCAAATCCATTTTCAATTGTTCTACACCTATATGGTAACGTCTTCTTCTTAGGTAATTCATTTGCTAACAAAATACACAAAATGATTTTGACCTTAGACACCAAAAATAGGGATTTTTTTTTTATCATGATTATAGCATTTCTAAAAGAGGACTTTCAAATTGTTATGTAGTTTCAACTTCATTACAACTTGGGTGAGGATTGTAATTTTTGGACGTAAACGTGGTATCAAAGATTGTAAGGATACAAGTAGTTTGCACTTTGCACGATTTATATCAGCCATATAAATTAAGAGGACAAATATTTTTGTGGGAGTCAATTTGTTATATGTGTGAGGGAAAATCACTTGCACTGTGTGGTAATCATGATAGCATGATTAGCATTCCTCAATTTTTAATAATGGACTAAAGACTCTAAATTAGACTTCCGGAGATAAGACTTGAGAGAGACTTTTCTACCACAATAATTAATGCCTTTATTTATCTTTAAGCTAAGTAGGTCCCTTTTTGTCTTATCAGTTTTAGAGATATAAAGTGAAAATAATTTTTATGTATATACGGGTTTTATATTTATTGATGATTTTTTATATATTGAAGTAATTTATAAAGTTGAAAAGTATTTATAAGAAATTTATAGAATGTTGACATTGGGTTGGATCAAAGTGTATAGTAATCGCATTTAAATAACCATGTTAAGTTAATTAATAGATATTTCACCCATATAATATTGAGGTAACATTTATTTGTGAACATTATAAGATTGGTGATTAATGAGAAATTGAGTTTAAAAATGTTCCCTTAGGTTCGGTAGTTTACACTAACAAGATCCAATGTGTGGCCAAAACATTCTTGCTTTTGACATGACAGAGATCTCATCAGCACTTAGTATAAAATTGCAGTCTTTTCATGAATGTAACTCAAAAGATTCTAATGCAATCTGACAAGAATTGATGTAACATATATTGTTTCCTTATATTAATTGAATTCCCCTGTACTTTGCAAATTCTAAAACATGCATCATGTTATAATTTATAGTGGTCACAGAAGATGTTTAATTAGTGTAATATTAGCAGTCTATTGATCATTAAATACAAATTGCTTGTTATGTTTTCACTGTATTGGAGATGAGCTGACATCTTGATAAAAAAAGTAAAGTATGGCTTTTGTGACTTCTAAAGATAAATTGAGATATAAATGGCAAAAGCCTAATTAATTTTTAATGTTGGTTAAAATTCTGTGGAAATTATCCTCATGAGAGTGATGTCTCAAGTGGGATTGTGGTCACAAAATGAGAAAGCTAGTTATCTGAATTAAGTGTTGAAAAATTAAAGCTGGAATAAAAGGTGAATAGCATCCCGAAAAGGAAAGGGAATACTCTGGTTAGTGTCAAACGACAAAACAAAAGTTCACAAATGTCCAATTATAATTCCATTTTCATCTTTTACTTTTAAGAGTGTGTTACTCTCAGTGAATTTTTAAAAAAATTATATCGTAAATTGATACATGTTAATTCTATATAAAACATAATGACTATGTATATTTTTATATTTTACAATGGCTACTTATTTAGAATATATACTCCGATCATTTTTTTGTTTCGATTTGGTGATTTATTACACACGCACAAAGTATTTCACGCGTTCGATATAATGACTTTGTATTTTTCGAAATTTTCATTTTTTAAATTTTTCTTTCAAAATAATTTTCGATTGAATCACGATATTGACATGTTTCAATCGCTTAAGATACTTTCGACGCTTGAGGCACTTTCGACGTGTGAAATACTCCCGACTCGTATAGTAAATCACCAAATTGAACCAAAAAAATGATTGGGGTATAACTTTTGGACAAGTAGTCATTGTGGGTATACAAAATATATATATACATTATGTAGTATAATAAATGGATGTATCTCACTCTACGGTAACTTTAAAAAAAATTCCTGTTACTCACATCGAACACACGATAAATAATTTCGAGTTTTATTGATAAAGACTCCATTAAATTAAAGACTGTCAAAAGGCCATTTACTCATTTAAACACAAACTTATTAATCTGCATAGATGTTTTTGCAATTGAACCCACTAGTTTTTTTTTTTAAACAGTAAAAAATATATTAATACTTCAAAAAGAGTACAAGAGTATAAGAAAATGTTCGGATTCAAATTTCAAATTACACCAACATCCTTAACCACTATTCCAATCCACGATACATATGATTCACTCTAAACCGAGCATTTCAACAATGGGTCACCGTGGATCTCTATCTTCTCACTTCCAAAGGAGCCGCAGCTTCTCAACCCGGATCCGAGATCAAAAACCCAATCACCAAAAAAGCATGAATCAACAGGAACCATTAACATCCGGACTCTAAAAGGGCTCCCATAATAAATCTCCAAATCCACCCACCACCACCACCACCTCACTTCTACTTTCCAAACCACTTGTGATATACTCCGAAGTAATCTTGGTCATCCTTCGATTTTAGTATGTCTCAACACCAAGTTGAGCCAAGAGTTCGGGGTATTAGCCGCAATTGACCCCAACCAAGACCAGATTGGAGGGAATACTGTCATTACACACGAGGTATAGTGAAAGGTGATGTTCCACGTTAGCAACCGACCAGTATCACAAACAGATAGAATAAAAAGCTCGGTAGTAATTTGATCACTCCTCGAATTTAGTATATCTCAACGCGAAGTCGAGTCAATGTCTTATTTTTAATTTTATTTCATTACACAAACTAGGTTTATTAAAATACTAGTAGTGTATATGGACCCAGAAATGTTAGAAACAATATAGGGTAATTTAGGTCGTTTCTAGGACTATGACTGGGAGATCATGTGATGGTGTAGGGTTGTGGCTTTCAGCCTTTTACTTTTGGACTTGCCATCATTTCATTTTCCATAGCTCAATTGGGCGAAACCACACTTACAAATAGAATTTTGGCATTGACACTTCATCGTACATATGGCTCCATATACACTACGTACTTGTGTCATTACTAATCTTTCTTTCTTATTGAATTTGAAAATTTAGAGTATATAATCACGCTACAATCACCTCAATTCAACTCAGTTACTTTTTAACTAAAAAATATACACAAAACTAATTTAAATTCAAAAAATTCAACTCAGTTTTTATATCAAACATTCATAGCAAGGAATTCACAAACGAAATGTACGTTGTGCAAACGGTTCACATTAAATCACCTTATAATTATATTGTAATCTTCCTTAATTTCATTATTAAGGCATGTTATATTTCTGGTGGAAAATGTAAAAGATTGCTAATCCTGCAACTGCAAGTGTACATACGAACAATGTAAATGCTAGTCACATCGTTTGGCTAAATAATTGATTGGGTCAATTTCAATAATAATAATAAGATGTTAAATGCCAAGTGAACATTCTATCAATTAGTTGCGGAATAATCAAAGGATTAATGCCTCATGTAATAATCAAACGAAACATTATAAATTGTCCTATAAATACTATACTAGGTCTTGTAATAATTTATATTGTAATTTAAATAACTAATAATTTTATAATAGAAAAATAAAGTAAAAATAAAATGATTCATACATTAAAATAAACGTACATGATAATAATTGGGGGCACAATAGCGGCCGACCTTGGCACGTGAGGGGTGGTGATGACAAATAACGGAGGAGTGTTTGTGCAACAATGCATACAACAAAGTGGTCCGATCAATAAAATTCAAGCGTGTGAGGTAATAATATTTATGCGGGTGAGATTCACGTGATGCCATACCACACCCACAAATAAATAAAATATCTAACAACTAAATATTTGAAAAAACGCATGAACAATTAAATTATGGAAAAGAATTGGGAGGATATAAATATGGGAAGGTGGGAGAAGGTTCTCAACTTATCATGCATGTCCAATCAATTTGGGTTTGCAGTGGGAGGTCTCCCAAGCCCAAGGTTCGTATATTCAAAATGCCTAATGTGATTTTAATAGAGCGTTCCGACTTTATTCGTTTTAATTCAATCACTATTGTAATATCACTAAAATTTACTTTTAAATTATATCATTTTTGTATGGATCGCACAAATTATATGATGCTTATCATATGAATGATAAATTTTTATCTTACTTTTTAACTAATTTAGCTTTAATAGCATTTCATCGCATCTAAATTCCAGCATTTTGATGTTCACATGCACATGAAATAATATTATACTTACCATCTAATTGACCGTGTAGAGAAATAGGGTATTGGTTCATTTATCTAAATAGTATATATTAAAAGTGAAGGAATATTCAAAGAAGAACTATACCACAACAATCTAAATTTTATGTGGCAAAAAATTCAAAATGGAATTGAATATAATTGAATGTTTTATTCACCTTCTCTCCTCTAACATGTCAGACCAAATAAGAAAAAAAAATACTAATTATGAGGGAAAATTTACTAAATATAGTGAGACAAGCTCATCCACAATTAAGATATGAACTTCTCTTCCTATTTTCCTTCCAAATAATTCTCCTACGAGTTTACATACTATCAATAGGATACAATCAAATCTTTCCCTTTTTTTTAAACCACAAAGATGACTCAGTCACATATCCTATATTAATTAATGCTAATTACTCTATGTATATAATTCAATATTAATTAATGCTAATTACCAGAAAACATAATCGACTCCCAAAGCTGAGGAAATGGAAAAAACAGAGAACAAATTGGGTGAAGGTAAATGTTGATGGAAATTAAGACCTTTTATTGTAAACCGAGATTAACATCCTTTTATTTTATTATTGAAAACCTTCCATTTTGAATTTTACAAACACATTGAATGCCTACGAATTATTCAGTTCAATTTGAATTACTTTCAAGTATATATAAAAACAAAGCTTCAGCCTACATACATCTTTTAAGTTGGAAGAAATTGTAATAATCACACCAAAATCTACACACAATCTAATAATAATATTAGTCAACTCCAAAATTAGCTTAACTATCAAAAGAAAAGAATCACTAAATCTATACGTACACATAAATTTCAATTTCAACTTTCAACACACTATAAATAGTTATCATCATACTTTGGTTGTGAAAATATGAGCCATTAGAAGACATTGATCGGAAGAACTGAACATTTAGTTTTGATTTGAACGAGTTCATAATCTACTTTTACTACTATTTTACTCTTATCGGAGTAACCACTAGAATAAGATGATTTATATTCCTCGGTTAAGTCATTTTCTTTTTTACTGCAGGGTAAATTAGTTGTGAATTTTCAAAAAATTAAGAGGGTTCAACTGTTCAAGGATCATCCATGAACATGCCAGCCAAACTGTCCCTGGTTAAATCTTCAAATTGCAGTAAAAATCCAATCATATTTCTGTCACTTCATGGATTATATAGTAATTGTACCATAGAGTTTTTGTGGGTTTTTTCCTTTCAATTCTGTAATCAAATGTTCGATTAATCATCATGTAATACTTGTTTTTCTTTAGTCTTTTACGTGTATTTGTGATTATATCTATTCATAAAACATCTACCCTGACATTGGATGCACATTTTTGCAGTATCATAATTCAGAACCAATCTTTAACTTTACCCCATCATTATTTATATGCTACATGTTTCAGAACTAATGATATAGGAGTCAGAAATGAGTTTTCGTTGTCAGAATAATTTTGTATTTCAAAAGAACCAAAAATAGTATATTGAGATATATATGTTGTGGAGTGTATGAACCTTTGCTAATGGTCAAAAAATATTTTAGTAAGATGTCGCATAAATATATTTAAGTACACTAAATTAAGCTCAATTAATTTGTTAATGTTTCACATTTTATTTTTATTAGTGTTACATGAGTAGTTTCAATATTATAATATCAGTTTTAAAAAATATTATATCATACCGCTTGAGCATTCATAGTCCATATGTATATTAACCAGGTTCATGTTTGATCAAACTCCATGTTGGTTGGTGTACAACTCAAATGAATGAATTAAGAAGGCTTAAAAAGACTAAAAAAGTTTAAACTTATATTCTATATCTAAAGTAAAACCAATCGATGTAGTAACTTAAAAGAAAAAAAGTAATATCTTCATTCCGGAGAACGTCATACATTATTGAGCACAATTTAATATGAAAATAAAGTAATAATATGGAATTATCACTATTTAATTATTTTATTTTTAAGAATATCAATATTACAATCGCATTACACCAAGTCTAACTATACATATATCATCTTAGAATACCAATATTAATTATAATTTTAACATAATTTTTTTTAACAAATTACATTTAGATAACTTGTTAAATTTTATAATTATATTAGTACCACTTAGATGGGTAATAACGATTGAATTATATTAGATTAAAATATTTACAATTAATTATACGAACTTGACCTAATTGAAATTTAAAATTGAAAAAGTCAAATTTGTCCCTCTTAAATTATTTAATTTTGTAATTGTCAAATAATAACATTTTGAATTTTTTCAATCAATGTCCGTGCATATGTGATTTTCTAATAGTCAGCCATAAATTTTCGAAAAGTTCAAATAAGAACTCAAACTTTTATTTCAATTCGTAAAATCGCCATGACTTCAAACGAAATGAAATCAATCCTGAGAACATCAAGATTGAAAATCTTACTGAGACGAGTATATAATTCGATTGAGGCAATCAACTCCGATCAAAACAGTTATAGGACTTCGAATGTGAAGCTAATTTCTATCTAGATCTGAGTTTTAGAGAAGAATTATTATTAACCGGATCGAGTTGTTGGTGCAGTTGTTCGCTCCATCGAGTAGAACAATAAAAAAACGAAGAAGAGAATGAAGGGGGGGGGGGGGGGGGGGGGGGGGGGAATAGTCTTTTCAAACTT
>JAYMSP010000536.1:0-48135 GCA_036897095.1 Plantago elongata
TAATAAATGAAGCATATTTATTCCATCATTCTTCAAAATACACCACATGAACATTGGTTCATTACTAATTCATTAAAATACATCAAAACAGGCCACAAACACCTACCCAAAACACTTATACATCACTGAATACACCAACACTAGTAGACTTATGAACATAGCCAACGCAAACACCTCTTGCTGCCTCTGTTTTCCCTTTAATTTCCTAATCTCAGCATCCTTCAGCTCCATCATTGCAATCAATTCGACACAGCAAAGTGGAAAAAAATAATAATCATATAATCACACATTTGCGTTGTAACATTAATTTAATGCAATACGAGGAACACTAATCAGTTTTGTGACAAACCAGATGCAATAAGCATAAGAGCGAAGAAGAAGAAGATAACCTTGTTCATTGCCATTTCGTCTTGAGTTCTTGAAGATGAAGGCAGAAATTCCAGTGATACAAACTTGTGTTTAACTTGCTGGGTATAAATACGAAGAGGGTTGCATGCAACATATCCAATGGACTTCATTATCCTTCTAGACAATCAAGATTATACAATCATTAGTACCATAAGATTTCAATGGTTAAACCTTGAATATAGACTAAAAAATATTGACCTTACAATTAAAGTAAAAAAAGTAACTTACTACCAGCACTACTGCTACAAATTAAATATAGTACCAATAGGCAATTTTTTATTCCAAGTAATCTAAGTTGAAGTTCAGTTCAACACTTCAATACAGATAATTCAAAACCTATGAACCAATGAAAGTTACAAGCATCTAAATTCTAACCAACATGGCGTTTACAATAGCAACCAGCTTGTTATCTGAGAAACATCTACCTACAGCTTTCTGAATGATAAATCGCAGCAATACATTTATGCTATATTGGCACCCTGAAAGATAAAATGATTCTTCAACACCCGGACAACATGTACAAATTCAGCAAAAACATCCTTAAACACTTCTTGGATTTTTACCATTGAATAGGCCTCCCAAATGATTAATAGTCATGTAGGATAAACAATACCAGCAGATTAGTGAGTTCCGGGCGCAGCAACAATAACAAGGTATGAGAAGAAAAGATGATTCATGTTTTCATCCCCAACTGTAAAATAAACACAGTGATTTAAGATTGTGGACATCCCCAACAGTACCACCTTGGAACAGAGTCTTCAATAATTTGTTTTTGGGCTTGAGTTACATATTTATCACCTGACCCTCATTTGCTGAGTTTCTAATAGGTCCAGAAACTGTCACTTCACTAGTTCACTTGTTCTTGTTTCTATAAGTTTTTCATTCAAAGAATCTTTGTGTGGATTATATTTCAAAGTCAATTGGGGTTCTTACTTCCAATACAGGTTTACATTTTCGTTTCCGTTTGTTCAATCGATTCTTCTGATTCTACATAAAGTCAAACACGCTAAGTTGGCAATAACATAACAAATTCACATGAACATCAATTTTGCATTCTCAGGACTCAGGAGACAGCATCAATTTACTGTTTAAAAAAAATAAAAATAGATATACTACTTATACTTAACCAAGTACACCAGCACAATTTACACGAGTCGGGTCCTCCACTTGATGTCTAATTGCTCTAGCTCAATTAATGGGTTGCATCAAGTCATCATGGTACATAATTCATATACACATTTAAACAGGGTAAACATCAGAAAGAACTGGCAACTGGATGATCGGTTTTAATCTTTATGAGCTCGTTGCACAAGTTTCATGGAGAAACATGATGCACAAGATATCTGTACATGTCAAAGACCAACCACAGAACTTCAACTTTAATTTACTCATGCACACGTTCCTGTTGAGGAGTAGCATGTGGAGGGATATGTGCTTGGGCTTGTGCCGGTGCAGCAGTTGCAGCTACCAGTAGACCTCTGCTTTGTGCCGACTGAACCACAATTGCAAACTGTGCAGCTGCTAATGCTGCAGCTTCCTGTTCAACCATATTAGAATCACAAATAGCAAGTGTCAGATATTTGAAACAATTTTCTTGCGAGATTGTTTCATGTAGTAATGAAAAGTAGAAACAAACAAAAACTAAAAAGTGTGTATATTGTGGAAGTCATAAACAGCATTATGATGAGGAATTGACATCTTATATTTGACAAGATGGCATATGTTGTAAACTTGTGATTAACTTTCTGGGCATTCCATTACATGATTTTTGCATTTTGGTTTTAAGGATTTGTTTAACCAGTCACACAAATCACGTGTTAAAATGTTTTAGTTTAATTCTCATACATTATTCTCTGAATCATTGACTGACTTACAGATTCAGAGATAAGGAGCATTGTTGCTAGTAAGAGTAAGACACTTTACCTGTCTTTGCCTTCGCCGCTGCAAGATGCTGATGGCCCAAATCATGATGTAACAGGGCAAAAGAAACCCAACAAGACGGAGCAAGAACAACTGCGGCCATTATATGCAGCTCCATTAAACAACAGCACTGAGTAAAATACGAGTCACACATAAGGTAAACAGTTGATATCCACTTACCGAAAAAAAAGTTGTTGCATCATCATCTCCTTCTGTATCCCCTCCATCATCAGTGATTGAAAGTGCATGCCTCAATAGAAGAAGGGCCATTAACTGCAGCAAGTAACAGGCACATTCATTTATTTTGAAATGAAGTAGTCTTGCACAATGCAAAAATTTTGACCTACTATAAAGTTAAAATAATCACTCAATTTGTTTCTTATTTTGTACTTACACTCCATACATGTATTTCAATTTAACAAAATATGATTAGTCGAGTTTTTTTGAATTTCTCATGTATTAATTTGGTTTTCGCACGTGTAACACGCACAAATATACTAGTGAAAACAAAACACTTGAAGCAAAATACCTATAATTCTTCACCTAAATTACCAATTGACCCTTCCCTATAAACTTTTAGGGTCTATATCTTGGGTAACAAAAAACCAGTCTTCCTATATTGCTTTTATCTTTACTAGTATATTTGTGCACGTTACACGTGCAAAAACTAAATCAATATATGAAAAAATTCCAAAAAATCAGTTAATGATAGTTCATTAAATTTATGTACATGTATGGAGTGAAAGTGAATGCTACAAAATAAAAAAGGATGCGGCATGAAAGATGGAGTGAAATAATTAAATGATAAATTTTGTATTATTCTTTTATAGAGGGTCAAAATCATCTGAATCAGTCAAAATTCAATTGATTTGGTGTGTTAACTACTGTTGGATGGTTAGGTAGTAAAAAAAATTTATACTCTTTTTATGCATGCATCTTTCATAGTTACGGCGACTTATTTAATGATCCCCTTTTCTTTTAGGTACATGTTAGAATAAGGAAACCGATTATGTGTTTTTGTTCTAACTTCTACCCTTTAGGTCTATATATAGACATTTTACAAGTTTTACGGGATCTCAATGCAAGATCCATTCTAGAACAATATGGCTAATTACTGTACATTGAAACAGGAACATCTTATCCTAATATCCAAACTACGCCCACATATGTGTTCAGGAACTTCAGTTCACCATATGATACTTTCTACAATTTTGGCACTTAGCAGGGTTCAAGTAGATAGCTATGATATACTGAGATAGCTGGGCCAAAATATATTACTTGCTTGCTTCAATGCGCTTTTATCTTCAATAATTATAATCTTAACTGCTCTATCATAGGACAAATCCATAACTCTACCAGTCAGTTTAAAAAATTATATTGAGGTAAAAAAGGCATGCCTTTATAGTAAAGAAAAAGTGTTTTAAATTATCCATCACATTCCACCATGAAAAGCATATCAGTTCAATATCAGATTTTCTTTAAACACTTTAGATTCCATAGCAGCAGCCCAACAATAACACTGTGCATGACAAAATTGAAATGCTGGTGGCCGTATCTTACTATTAAAGCAGCTGAACGACAGAATGCAGCGCCGCTACTGTTTGGACCATGATACTCATCATAGTCAGCCTCAGCAATTGCCCGAAGGCGAGCATCATGCATGTGCAGAGGAGTACCTGAAATTTGCCATCCACCCCTACAAATGCAGATTAAATAGAACATATTCAATTAGTAAATTGAATAGTCCAGATACTTTGATGGAAAAAAACAATAAACAGAGGGGAAAAAAAAATTGGTGTTTTGCAACTGTCATGTAAAAAAGTGAAAATTGCTTCACTTTAGCGCGATATGATTTTGACGAGAATAAAAACAAACTTACCCAATATCAATGGTAGTCTCACTCGGTGGAGGGCGTGGAGGAGCAATATAACCAGGTTGATATGTCTGCATAAAATGTAAGAATGGCAATTTCATGACTTCGTTTGTTGTAAATTTATAAGATAAAATTGATTATACAACTATCTCACACTCCTAGTCCTCAAGGCACATGATAACCACACAAAATTGGGCGACTTCATACGAACAGTTAAAGCTACTCATAATATAAGACTGCCTCAAAGAGATGCTTACATATAACACTTATCTCTATCTAAATCTGCTTCAAAATTTTCAGTACGTAATTGTCATCCTCCATTCATTTACAGACACATCAATCAGCTATTAACATTCTATGTGAATAAGGCATCTGTTTTCTCAATTACTAACTTTTTATTCAGCTTTCAGCAAGCTAAATTTAACTAAAATGTAAGTGCTCATTGAGATGAAACTGACATTTAAATTATCCAAATGCAACTAGAGGCTATATTTCCAGCTGTCACGAGTCACGACAGTTTCAAAGGAGTTAGTAAGTGACAACGTAAAGATCAATTAAATACCTGATGACAAATCTCGCATGTAATGTCTCCCTTCTCATTGCACCAGTACTGAACACATTTTCTATGCGCATACTGCAGGGCGAAGACAAATACACATCAGCACTATAAATAACAAGGAATTACGAGAACGAATTCCCTCACGAACAACTGCTGGCAGGGAATGGGGATTCACCGTTGTAAATTTATAATACACGAAGAAGATGTACATAAACGCTCAATTCAAACTTGAAAGAACAAGACTAACGCAACAAAGTAAAATCGACTCAAATAAAGAACTCAAACCATGTGAAGAATACATCGATTTAAAATTACCTTAAGACTACCACTGCAAGCACAAGGACTCTCCAAATTGCTGACAGTGTCCTCCTCCTGGCAAATACGACATTCTCCCATTCCAATCAGTGGTGCATCCTCATCACCAGCATCATTCTCTACCACCAGGACCACCTCATCATCTCTTCCTCTCGATGATGACGATCCCACCAATTCCGGTTTCTTTCCCATAGCCTGAGAAACCGGTTGGGCAGGCTCAACCAAACCAGCCTCCACTTTCACCACAAAATTATCACCCATTTCGAACTATAACCACAAGAATCCCAAATACAAACCCTAGGCACAATCCAGCAACACAAAACTATTCAGAATTCCAATCCGACAGAGCCCCTTTTCCTAGTTTTCCATGAAAATGATTACAAAAATTAAAACTTTTACCTCGAAACAACAATTTCAACTAATCCCAATTAATTACAATTTACAAAGGTTCGATCTTTTCACCTATACATTAGATTAGATTACAAGATTCCAGATGGGTATTCTAGAAAAGTATATACAGAGCCTAACATGAAGAAATCCACTGATCACGCTGGGAAACAAGCAGCGGATCAGAGAATTTCAATAGCTAAGGATTGAAGGAAATATACGAGCAGAATCCAATGAAGAATTGTAATGGACTCAATGAAAGAGATTCAATTGAACGTAGAAGAAGAAGAGGAAGAATAAGAGGAGGGTGAGAAAGTACCTGAAGGAAAAACAAGAAGAGAGAAAAGAAAGTTGGAAAAGATATCGCGAAATTGTTGCTCAACCAAGAAAAGGAAGATGAAAGTGAAGGTGAATAATTTACCACTATTAGTATTATCCGATTGAGACGTGTAAATGTCACGCGTTTTGTAGTTTTCGGTTGGTTGTCTGTCACTTTTCCGGCAAATTTACTTGATTGAACTGGTTCTGGTCCTTCTGAAATCACATTTGGATAAAGAGATTTATTTTACTATAATTATTAGATTATTTTATCTTCACTCAAATTGAATATTTTATACATAAAAAGATCAATTTCAACTAAAAAAGTCCACTCAAATTATATCCCATCAGTCCCCTAGTCTCCGAGAGTCTCAAACATTCAACAAACATACATCATTTACGGTCTATCTTGGCTTTTAAAATTTTCTCACGGGTTTAAATGCGGATCCGAGTTTGGGTCATATCGTGGGTTACAGGGTCATATAAATAGCCCCCAATTAAAAAAAAATTCGTTATTTTCTCCCGGTTTTCGAGCGGTTCATCTTCTCCAACAGTTTTTGGCGATTTTTATGTGATTTGGCTTCGAAACCCTAGTTTCTCAACTGTTACTTTCGTTCTTCAGGTTTTTCCTCTCGTTTTTGTTTGTTTATTGTATTTTCGTACTTCTTTGGTGTTGTCATTGTGTTTTTTGTGACTTTTGTTCGGTTTTTTGGTATTTAAGTGCTATTAATGGCGGATTTGAACGATAATACTATTGGATCTGACTCCGATCATCCTCCACGATGTGTTTCTGTTGATACTGAGGGTCCGATTTGTCGTCAAAAGCCTCTGATCGCTAGTGCGTGACTTTCCTGCCTTTTTTCCTCTCGTTTCATGATGTTTCTGATGTTATTTGGTCCCTAGTTGTGTTTTCATCTCACTATTGTTCTTTGATTCGATTGTTTTTTTGTGTATTTATATGTTTCAAGTCCCTTTTTATATGTTTGTATCTCGATTCGTATGTGTTTGTGTGATTGAACTTTTTTCTGATTCAGTTTTTTGTTTGCGGTTAGGTTTTTATAATCGATTGTTGTTGTTTTATTGTATATTGTTGTACATATGGTTTATATGCACTATTTGCGTAGTTTCTGGTGTGATTTTCGTGTGTGTTTTTTGCGGCATTGATCCTCTGTATGAGTTTTTGAATTTTATATGTTGTTTTATAAAGTTTTATTTATGTATTCTTGTATTTATGTTGGGAAATTGCATATGTTAGTTTTTGTTAAGTTTTCCTTATGGTTTTGGTGGTTTATATAATGTTTTTGTTTTTGGTCTAGTTTTTATGTTCTTGTATATTTTTTTGTGTAGTATTGTATGTAAATTGTATATGTGGCTGGTTTTTACATTTTGGCGGTAATGTTTTCCTGTTTGAGATTTTTTGAATTTCATGAGGTTCTTTTCAGTTTGATGTACATGTTTATTACTTAATTGTATATGTTTTAATTATCAGTGTATATGTTTGTTAAAATTGTACATGTATACTTGTTAACTGTATATGTTTGATACTTGTGTGCCTTTTTGCGGGGCCGTCTCGGAGCTTTAAGGGGCCATGTACCATAAGTTAAACTAGAGCCCCGAATAATAATAATTTTTTATAATGGAAATAAAATATAATATTTAAAGATGTGAAAATAAATATTGTTACCAGTATATATATTTATATAATGAAAAAAACATATTTTATATTAAAAATATATTAGTAAAATAATATACATAAAAAATTTTAAAAAATAAAAAAATTTAAACATGAGTCACACATTAATATAACCAAAGAAAATCGCATTGTTGGTCTAAAAAGTATGCTATTCCAAAAATATATATATTTATCTAAGAAATATATGCTCTCCGTCTCGGGTTCATCTTCCTACAGGTCGGATACAATTATTAAGAAAAAAGTGAATAAAGTATGAGAGATGATGATAAAGTAGTAAAAAGAATGAATAAAGTAAGATAAATATTGACTAAAGTAGAAAATATAGTGTATAAATTATAAGATAGATTTATCATATTAGTGATGAGAAAATGAAGTTGGGATGAATCAAAATGGAATATGAAAATATGAAGTTGGACGGAGGAAGTATTTATTAAAGAATTACATCTAACATTTTAAACGAAAAAAGTGAAAGTAAATGGGAGAAAGAAAATAATGTTAACGAAATAGATCTAGGGAGTCTCGAAGCTGTTACCTTTACAAGAAAGAGTAAATAACAAAAAGTTAATGACCACTGGACCATGCTAGTTTAATAGCCAATTTAATGACGTCTAACGAATATGAATATATTCTACAGTATCAAAAAAATATGGGGCCCCTAAGTTTGGTGGGCCCTGTGCGGACGGGCTCCCCGCATAAGGCCTTAGCTGGGCCTGCCTTTTTGTAGTTAGTGTACATGTCTGAAAAGAAATTGTACATGTTTGATTTTAATATTTTTTTTGTTTTTTTGTTTTTTGTTTGTGTAGGTGATGACGTTAAAGGTAAGGCTAAGAAAGTGGATAAAAAATCTCTAGTTAAGAAAGTCCCAAAGCATGTAGAGCTTAAAGCGAAGCTTGCACCTCGTAAGAAAGGTTGCATTGAGGTTGATCCTAATTTGGTTGCATCTGAACGGTCATCTGATGAGTCTATTAGGGCTTTACAGAATATTGTTTCTGTCAAGGTTGATGGGCAGGTTGTTGATAAGGCATATAAGTTTGGTATTCAGGGACTTTTCTATTTGATATAGTAGTTTGACTGATGCTTAGAAAAAGAGTGTTAGAGAAATTGATTTTGGTGGGCTTCTGCATATGGATTTTAAGTCTTTTCATGTTGGCCTTATTCCATGGTTATTGGAGAGGTTTGATCCGGATGCACGTGTTCAAACTATAGGTGATTTCAAGTATCATATCACCACAGAGGATGTGAATTATATGTTTCTTCTCCCTAGATTTTCGGGTAGGCCTGTGAGCTTCTATATCAGAAGAAGATGAAGGATGAGTTGAAGAAGGATGCTGAATATGTAGCAGATGGTTTGATTATTACCGGAAGGCGGAGATGAATTCAAGCACTTGTTTGTTGCAGTTGCTTGCGTCGTTTTCCTAGCTCATACTCTTGGTCATATTCTAGATATGAGAATTGTTAGTCAGATTGAGGATGTTCATCAGATTAAGAATCTAGATTGGTGTGGGTTTGTTGTATCTCACTTGTATGAGGGTGTGAGGAAATTCTTGACTCAAGGCAATAATCATGTGCATGGGTGTTTGGTTGTTTTGATGTTGGCCTATCTTCATCGGTTTCCATTTAGAGGTATTCGTGAGGAAATGGGCCTAACATTGCTACAACATTGGAGCGTTGAGAAACTTGCGGATAGGGTGTCGGATGAAAAGAAAATTGGTTTTGGAAAATCAATCATGCTTACTTGCTATCCGATTACAAAGACAATGGTTCACACGGCTATAACATTGGAGAGTGTTGATAACTGCATCAATTATCCGATTCCACCTGGTGTTCGTAGTGACATTGAGATTCAATCCAGCTCAAACGATGTAAGTTTCTTTTTTATTTCTTTTTTTTTAGTGCATATTTGTTCATTTTTTTGTATGTTTTTTTAGTATTTTTGTATGTGTTTGTTAAAAGTTTTTTTTTAAGCTTTAAAGTTGTATGTATTCTTGTCCAGTTTTTTGTAAATAGTTGAAACAGATTTTGTGTATTGTTGCTTTGTTTTTGTATGTATTTGCTTTTTTTTATGTGTATTACTGTATGATTTTTGTTGTTATTTTTCTTTGCAAGGTGATGGATGAGGCTCTTCAATTTCTGAAGAGAGATGTTGAAGTGATATTCAATGCCTATTATGCGCTCATTATGAAGGTCCTGAAAATGGATCCCGCTAACGAGCCTTCAATTGAAGAAGCCTCTCAGAGTTTTGCAGCTGATGCAGCTCCTCGTAAAAAGAAAAAGGATGAGGAGATGGCTGGGAAAACATCAAATGATGCTGCTAGAGATTTGAATGTAGATGGATGTACAAATGGAGCCCCCAATAGTACAGATGATGTGTTGAATGTTGCTAGGGAAGTATTGGAAGATACCGTTGACCTGAGCGATAATGAGAATAATGTTGACTTCAAGAACAGATCCCAAGCAGGTTGAGAAAGAAATTGTGCATGGTGATGAAGAAGATGTGCATGATGAGGGACAAACTGCAACCGGTCTTGTTGGAGAAAGTGGTCAGGAAGTTAAATTTATCGATCCACGTGGCTGGTGTAGTTTAGACATTGGACTAAAAGGATATGTAAAGTTTGTGAATGCAACTTTGAGGAAGAATGGGTACTGGTTCAGAGAAATGAACAGTCTTAAGATAGACATCGTAGACTATTGCTTCACGCAGTCTTCAAGGGATTTGAGTAAGTTTATTTGTTCCTTCTTTTTTGTTTTGTTTTTTTAATGTTTTTGTTCTTTAATTGTTTATTTGGCTACTATAATTGTTTTTTTCATAATAGGTGTGATGATCATTTTGCAACCTTTACTGATCGGTGCTACTTGCCACCAAGAGAGATTATTACTATGTTTTCTGACCAGAAAATAGATTCTTATGTGATAGATTGTTGGTCGTTGTTGTTGAATGGTGCTCACATGAAGGCTACTGGTGGTGTGATGACAAGATTGTGTCTGGACTTTTCTGCTTCTGTAAGTTTTTTACATGTGATTGCATACAAATGGTTTATGATTGTTGACTTTTTGTAGATGAATGTTTGTTATATTTTTGTTGGATTTTTTTGCATGTTTTTTTTACTTTAATAATGTATTATTCTTGTACATTTTATTTTATTATAGTTTCACCTTTTCTTTCTTTATTTGTTTTTTTTAGGTCCATTTATGCAATCTTGTTGGTATATTTGTAAGTGATGAGCAGCGGGATAACTTCAATGACGTTGAATCGAAGCAATATGCAATAGGTTCTTTTAATGGTTTCATCTCCGATTTATTGCTGACATTAGAGGTTGTCTTTCTACTGTTCGACTGGTATGATGATAATTTTTTATTCTCTTCTTTCTTTTTAGTTTTTTTCCTTCTTTTAATTTGTAGATAATTTTGTGTGGGCATTTTTATAATGTGTTTTATTTTTCTCTTTGCTTTGTTCCTATATTTTTTACGAATCGAGAGCATTATGCTTAATGTGTCGTTAACATGGATCGAAGGAAGATTCAGTATTTGGACAATTTACCACCTTCCCCTGTTGGTGATGTTTACACATTGAGTACTAGGGCTGCTCATTTTATCCGTATCCGTAAATCCAGCCCGTTATCCGAGAAAACGAATCGGATCGCGGATGGAGTTTTCCTTCATTCGTTTTGAACGGATAAAACGGATAAATCCGCCGGATATCCGTTTATCCGTTAGACCAGGGGTATTATTGTTATTTTACATTTGACCTAATTCTACTCCTTTTGGCAGCCTGCAACCGTTTCTTCTCTTCTTCTTCTACACAGCCGTTTCTTCTCTTCTCTTCTACACATCTACACAGCCGTTTCTCAGTTTCTTCTCTTCTCTTCTACACAACCGTTTCTTCTCTTCTCTTCTAGTTCTACTCTTCTTCTCCATTCGTCGGAATTTGGACAGTTAGCAGATCGAGCGATGGTTGGAGAAGCAGATCGAGCGGTGGTTGAAGAAGCAGATCGAGCGGTGGTTGAAGAAGCAGATCGACTCTTCTCCGCCGTACGTGACACTGATGCTCGCCAAGATTCAGGATCAACATTCATTAATGAAGACGTAGAAGAAAATGAATTACAAGATTGAGACGAAGGAGAATCAAATTGGGGGTTTGCGAGAAGCGCTAGTGGAGATCAATCAAGGAAATAAACTGATGGAGAAGAAGTTGAATGCGAGTGGGTCGTTCTCAATTTTGGACAGTGTGAAGTTTTCGGAAGTGAATCCGAAGGATTTTGTTGTGGTCTTGCACTACGGTTTATGATATGTTCGTAATTTTGTCAAGTGTTTGATTCGAGAAATTGAATCGGCTAATTGGGATATTGAATCTGCTGCAAATGCTGCGCAAGATGAGGTTGTGTTTACGAAAAGGGATGAGCTGATTTGGGGATTGAGCTTAGAATTGAATGAAGAAGAGGGGTTTTTTGGAGCAGGCAGAACTTCTTCTTCTTTCCCTTTCTCTTCTTCTTTTCTTTTTATTTAAATTTATTGGATACGGATATCCGCTGTATGTATCCGTTATCCGGCGGATTTATCCGTATCAAATCCGCTCGGAATGGATTGGATAACAGATGGACTATTTTTCCATCCGTTTGACCGATATCCGGTCAAACTGATGCGGATTGATCCGTATCCGTCCGTTGCGCAGCCCTATTGAGTACTCAGTTGGTACGACATTTTGTTTATTTATTTTATATGCAATTATAGGTTATTTATATACAATTATATTTCATTTATAGATAATCTTTATTCAATTTACATAAATTCACAACTAATATACAATAATCTTACTATCATTTTGTATTTTTTTTATGACAGAGTGGTGTGTTTGAATCATTTCTTGTGGAACTTGGGCATCCTTATGCAAAAGGAGTAGATAGTTTTGAGAATCATATAATAAAGTTTGATTGGACAACAACTGATGAGAATCTTGAATGTGGTGTTTTCGTGATGAAGCAATTGGAGTCTTTTACTGGTTACGTTTGACCATGCATGGATCTCATGTTGGTATGCAAGCTTTCCTTTCTTTTTTTCTCTTTTCTTATGTTTTTCTGTTGATAATTTGCAGTGTCATTTTTTTTGTACTGTAGGTTACTTTGAGGCGTGTATATTACGGGTTGACATTCTTGCATCACTTCTTCTTGCTGATTTTAACCAGGATAGGAAATTCTTGGTACGTGAAGTGTTGGAATTTACTGAAGTAAAGACACCCTAATAGAATATATGTTGGCTGAGGAAAAAGCCGATAAAGCTGCCCTGAAGAAGTCGAAGAAGAGGGTTGTTCAGAAGAAGGCAGAATCAGAGGTTGTCGAGAATGAAGACGATGATTTTGAACAACCTGGGGCTTTAAAGAAGATGAAGAAGAAATTGAAGATTGTTAAGTGAGGTTTGTGTAGTAGTGGTTTAAAATGATTTTTTTTTAATGCTTGTAAGGTGTGTTTTTCTCTGTGAAACAAATTTGTGTAGGATGTTCATCTTTTGAATCAAGCAATTTTTTTTATCATTTCATTATGGTAGGCACTGGCAAATAAATTCAATTATAATCCAAATCTACACAATTATCAGACAACCAACACAATTATCACAATTATAAGACAGAATTATAAGTCATATAAGTATACTTCAGTCATAGTTAATTACTCATACATATACAAATATACTTCAATCATAGACATTTTTTATTCAAACATATTTGAATATATTTCAAAATTGTTTGTATTTTTAGTCTGTATCATTCATAGTTGTAATTCAATTATCATACTATATATAATTATCATACAATTATAAACAATTTATCACACTGTAGTGTACGGCATAATTATAAGTCATATACAAGTATACTACAGTCATAGATAATTATTATTCAAACATATGTGAATATTCTTCAATCATAGACAATTTATCTTCAAACATAAATGACTATAATTCCATGATAGACAATTATTCATCACACATATAAAACTACATAAATAACAGGCAATTATCCATCAAAATTACATGATTATACTTCAAAATTTAATATAAAACTAATTCATATAAGGTGCTCCTTTGTCAGGATCTGTGTTTTCTCAGCAGTCTTTGTAGCTTTTAATTTCTAAACATGGCTTTTGATGCGTTTCTTGCTCCGGCCTTTTGTTTTGATATGCGGTGGATTTAGCACATTAGTGCTCACATTTGGCATATGATTGCTAGTTGTCTAATCCTTCCCTCCCACAAGTTGGTTGATAGCTAATAGATATCGCTGGTATGATTCTTTCAACATTCTTCTAGCGTCCATCTTGCCTTCAGACTTCATAATCAAGTCAACATAAATTGTGCTCATGTGGTGTCTCCATGCGATGCATTCTGGACCATTGTCAAGTGTTATTTTCTTTAATTTTTCTCTATCAAAGATTTCTTTTTTAAATCCCGTTTCCACATTGACAAAAAGTACCTATGAGGCAGCTGCAGTACATCATTTTGCTTTAGAACTCTAAAACAGTGGAAATAAAGCCAACCAACTTCTTCAAAATGCTTGCAACTGCATGCCACATGAACATCCCCTTCGCCTTCATCATTCTTGAAATCTACAATTCCAAAATCTTCTGGATCTTCTTGAGATGTAACCATGTATTGCTTTACTCCATTTTCAACAAATTTCAAAGAAGCTTTTGTTGCTTCCGACTTGTGGAATTCACATTCGAAAAGTCCATAGAGTTTCAATGTATATATCTGCATAACACTCAATCATATATTATTTAGTACTAATTATATACCATTTTAAGTTTATAATCAAGTTATTTTTATATAGGTTTTTTACTTAACATTGATGAATAAAGATTTTGTTATATACAATTTTTTGTACTTTATATACTATTTTAAAACTGAAATACACAATTACCTTAGTAGCTTGCCACAATAAGGCATGGGTGCTTTTTGGTTGTGCTTATCCTTTTTGGTTTTTGAACTCATTATCAACATCTGTTTCCCTCCATCTATCCAATGCAACATCAAACAACTTGAAGAACAATGTGAGCGAAGTTTGTTTATTGGAGTTGAATAAAATAGAATGGTTTGTACTCTCACTGCTTTGTGATGAAAGCATACCGGCAGAGAATACATCTTTATTCAAAGCCATGCACCACTTTTGTCTCATCCCATATAGTTTTTTAAACCACGTATCATTTTGCAGATTGTATCCTTCAATCATCAACGACCATTCTCTTTCAAACTGTTCCTCATTATAGCATAACTTCAAACATTGGTCAAATTGCTCTTTGAATTTCACATCACTTATATGGAGTGCACAATGGCTTCTTGCATTCTGTTCAATGTGCTAAAAACACAACCTATGTCGTGTTTCTTCCTTAAACACCTGCAGTGGACATCATAATATACTCTTTATATGTAAAAACAGACAATTATAGTACAATAATAACTCTAATATAAGTTATGTAAACAGACAGTTTATGCAATAGACTTGTTCATATTAATAATCTGCAATAATTGAACAAACATGCACAAAAATATAATATATTATGACTGTGTGAGTTTACTTGTTGTATGGTATTTGACATAGCTAAATCTTGATTGGTGAATATGGTTATTGTTTTCTTGCCTTTCATACATGTGATGAATATTTCCAAAAGCCAAACAAATGTATCAGTTTGCTCATTAGCCAAGAATGCACAACCAAACATAGCATTACTCCAGTGATTGTTGACTCCAACAATTGGAGCACAAACCAACTCATATCTATTTTTCATGAATGTTGTATCAAAGACCACCACATCCCCAAACAGCTTGTAATCTTCCCTCATCATAGCATCTGCCCAAAACAGTCCACATAACCTGCTTTCCTTATCCAAGAGAATTTCATAGAAGAATTGCTGGTCTTTTTGTTGCTTTTGGTGTAGTATGTTCACCACATCATGTGCATCGGCACCACCAATTTCATGGTTTCTCAACCTATTGACATTGTTCAAATGGTCTCTTTTTGTATGGCCAACATTCTCCCTGCCTAAAGAATTTGTTGTCATGTATCTATATCCAACAGTAGGTTTCATGCCAGACAACTCCATGGCCTTGATGGCTTCCACCTTATGTTTGTCAATTCTTCTCTCCACCCTGTGAAGATGTTGCCACTCGGGCCTAGTGTATGGGTGTGTGTGATTTATGTGGTGCCAATCAACTGTAAAAGGGTTTGTCTCTCTGCTATGTGTCAGCCTCGTTCCAGCATTACAATTTGTCCTCGTGACGTGTACTGTTCGAGATTTTTTTTTAATTATTTGAATACCCTGGCACAAAAGGGGAAGGTGTTTTTGGCAGTTTTTTAGTGGTATGTGTGCGCCCTTCAGTAGAGCATCTGAAAAAAAAATTCTTTTACTTCCCCATCATCCCTATAATGTTTTTCTGTTGAGAGCTTCACACCAAAACCTTGTACATCAACTTTTCTTCTATATTGCTCAAATATTTCCTCGTAAGTTGTTGCTTATTTCCCTACAAATGACTGCAGTAATACTTCATCACCATTTACAGGTAGAGCATCACCCGTTAAATATATATTTTTAAGGTGATTAATATGCAATTATGTGATTATTAAAAAGGCATTTTTTTTTCATTACAAACACATACAGTTAAGTGGCTTATTATGACTTACACAACTTCAATACAAATCCATACAGTTTCACTACATAATCACACTCAAAAGGCAGAGAACTAAGTGCCTGTCAGTGGTATTCATTAGAATAGCATGTTGCTCCATGAAAACATGCATGATATTTGCTTAAACAATGCACTAACTACCTCAATTCTGACATACACAGTTTAAATACAAACACATACAATTTCACTACAAAATCACACTCAAAAGGCAGGGGGCTAAGTGGCTAGTCAGGGGCTTTCATCACACTAGCATGTAGCTCAATTGAAACATGATTGAGTAGTATGAAGTTTATGAGAAAGTTGTTGTATATTTTGGTATTTATATAAAATCTATCGATCGATTTGTAGTGTTTATGACTGGTTATTTAATAATTTTCCTATAAATTAGGAAAATCTTACATTTTACTATACTTACTCTTGTTTCAATATAGTCTAGTATGTTGACAAGTAAGTATGTGTTCTATTCAACTTAAAATCACTCAATTAAATTCAGTTCAGTTCAGTTAAATTCAGTTTAGCTCGGCTTAGTTATAATTTATATCTTACTTCAGTTCAGTTCAATTCAGGTCAGTAAATTTCAGTTAAAAAGAACACAACCTAACTTGAGTTCACTTAAATAAAGTCTTAGGTTTAAGTTTTGTGGATGTAAATAACACTGGTGGGAGAATTATCCATGTCTCGGATAACATTAAAAATAAATTGTAAAAAGAAAAGAAATGAGGATTGACAAATACGCAGACTGATAATTGAAACTTATTCATTCATCGTCTTAGCGAAAAATATTAAATTTGGTTCTATATATTAACTACTCTGCCTATTTTAGTACTGTGAGTATTCTACTGTCACTTTGGGTTTTATAAGTTATCGAAAAAATTAAGTTTGGTACTTCGGAGACAATTTCGACTAAACAAATTAAAATGGAAAAAGATGAATTAGTAAGAATTAACCTGTAGAAAAGGAAAGGTGTCGAAATACATCAATCATATTTCTTCTTTCCGAAAATTCTAATCAAACACCAAACACATCTACACCAATAAATTTTACTTCGAAAATACAATAGATTTATAGAATCGATTATTATTTTTTTATGAATTTCTAAAAATAAATAAAAATAAAACTAGAACTACTATGAAATTAGTTAGTATTCAAACTATCAATTGGTATTCCAGATACCCCATTTCTGTAGATAAAGAAATGGTTGAATTAAAACAATTTTGTTTAAAGTTCAATTTTTTCCGAGGGCATGCAACAAGGATGTCCTATCATGTTCCATCAACACATTAAAAGGCTTATACGAGATATTCGGTGTGAAAGTATGTCAACATTTCTATTGAAGAATAGAAATTTCCATGTCCACATAATAGAATTTTGCTATTTTCAGGTCGGCTTCGTACCAACCTGAATATAGGTCCTCATTAGATGTTCGCCATGTGCATCCATTTATTTCGATTTGAAGTTATTTTTTAATAATTTTAGGTACAACTGATAATAATTAATTTTTTTTACCATTAAAATCTTTCAAAAAAACACAAATTAGCTATCATACCCTTATAGGAACAATGTGTACAAAAACATTCTCCAATCTTAATAACATGAGGTTGGCGTGGTTAAAGAATTTACCAGATGGAAGATCACATTATTCGACTACGTAGCCTTGGATATTGTTGAAGTAAAGTATCATCAACAAGCGCGTTCCAATAGTAGAGAAAAGAATAGGATTTTTGTTTCTAAAAGGGCAGGGGGTCACCTCATATCATCGTAGTGACGATTGACGATGGTGTGGTTGAAAAATATGCATCTGATGTAGAAATATTAAGAAAGCAAGCAAGCATTAGGAGAGATCAGATCATGTTTGCCAATTTCATACCAAATGGTCCTTATAGGAGAAAGAAAGAAACCAACTTGCAATGGGATCCGTAAATCCTTTTGCATCTATACGACGTCGTTTATACATTTAAATAATCGTAAATTTTATTATTTGGGATGAAATTTAAATTGAAAAATTCAAATTGAATTGTCCTTCTATATAAAAATTATATGATTAGAATTGAATTTTCTCAGTTGAAATTTTATTTAATTTCCCGTAACAATGCATGTGTTTTGATATCACAAGCCATAGCGACTCATTTTGTAGGAATGTGCTTTACAATGTCCTTAACAGATATAAATGTTCCGGTCACCATAACAAAGAAACCTAGAACAAGTATCACACATATGAACACCAATTCGACTCCAACCCGTCGAGATGATTTGTTGATCTTAAGGTAGCAGAGACACGGAAACAAAATTGACGCGCTGATGCTCAGGAACGCTCCAATGAAAGCCATCACATACCCGAAAAATGGAACAAGGAGTGCCACAATAATAGTACAGATGACCAAAGTTGTCCTGATTGTTATGCTGATCGACCAGCTGCTATTCACGAGAATTATGTCTTCAACGGCCAGGGCAATTGGAGACACGATTAAGGCGTACTTTGTGATCGGATTGACAAGGGTAGTGTAAATCGCGATCTTGGAGCTTATGTTCTTCGTAGGAAGATTTAAAGTCACCTGAGACATTATATTTTCTCCGAACATGGTGTAGCCTAAGACTCCCATTGATCCATAGCTAATGGTGCTCAAGATAAAGCATACAAGTAGTACCTGATAGGCAGAAATAAACACTGATCGATGGAGTATAGTGATGTTGTGAAAAGATAACTACTAGTAATGTGTTGGTTTTCACTTACCTTTGGAAATTTGCTTCTATCTTTCATAGAACTAAAGAGAGTAGGGAAAACAGCATGACCGCAATAGCAAAATGTGTACAAGCTTATAGCAGTTGGCAACCCATTCAACCTCAAGACATCACCTCTTTCATCGAATCCAACGCCATCGACAGCCCCAACCCATGCGACAGCTCCTATCAAGACGATAGAAGCAAGAACTCCACCGGCAGAAAGGTATGCTAACACAGATAAGCTTCTTAACCATGTAGTAGGCAACATGACAATTCCAGTGATCATAATGAACACATGTTTTCCTCCAACTTCTCTGCCAAATAGGTGCAGACAGAAATTTGGAAACAGTTTGTGCAAGTTATCGCCTTCGAGTATTAAAAACTCCACGGCAAGCAAGAACAGTTCAAGATACATAAACATGGAAATGACAAGTCTTCCTTTCCTCCCAAATGCCTGCGCGCCTATATCAGGGTACGTCCTGATGAGCGGATTCGAATCCATGCACCTCTTCATTAGCAATCCAGTGTAAAAGCACACAATAGCTACTGAAAACAGCGCGATTACACTCAACCAACCCCCCTCTGCAAGCGCATAAGGAATCGACAATATTCCGACTCCTGCATACCCAAAAAGACAGTTGAATTAATGCATAAGTGAAAAGAATGGACTAGTATAAGGAATGGCAAAGAAGATGACCTGAAAGAGCATTGAGGCCATTGAAGCAAGTTCGGATAAAGGATGTTCCTTTGTGTTGAGACTGAATGTGATCTTGGAGTTCCAATTTTCCGACATGAGAGAAGGCCATAGTTTATTTATGATTCACTTCCAAGAACAATGGTATTTAAATAGATGGATCACAAGAATGACCTTAAGCTTTATGGTCCCTTTTTCATGGTAGGTTGAGTCACATGTATTGGCAGGTGCACATAATGTGATAGTGAAGATGACTAGATTTCCAATCATGATTGCAAAATACTAAACCAACTCGTACGTTCCAATAGGAAGTTAAGTTTGTTATCCACACCACAAGTCACTGTGGAAATAAATCCCCATGAAGATAATAATAAAGTGCAATTGGTATGTATATCCACCCAATTCGCAACGTTGCTCCATCGAATAAAATCTCCAAGATTTCACTCAGCGAAGTGGCAAATATAATTTTAAAGTTCGACAAAGGTTGAACTCGACTTGTGAATGACAAGTCGAGAAGCTCGATAGATAGGGGAGGCAGAGTACTCTGTTTATAACTATGGAAAATGCTGTAATGGGAAGTGAGTAGTGAGCATTATAGGAGGCACAGGAGATAGCTAATGTAGTTAACAACAAACACATGATACATCACGTTACACGTACTGTCTATGGATGAGACAAATGCAAGTGCAATGGTTAGTGGATAGACTATTTGAGAGTTATCATTTGTTTCCATAAGTGGAAAGAACTTATGTGATCTTTCTCCAGGATTAAAATGGCCTCGAACTCTGTACAATCGACAATTGAAGACTGAAACTACCCTTAGGGTGAAAACATGCTAGAACGCTTAGTCCATTTACTTCATTTCAATTTAAATTTTTACACGTAAAATAAAAATAATAACATTATAACACCATATAGTATATATAAGGTTTATTTTATAACTATGGTTGGTCTGATTGTTTTTTCTTTTTTGATATTTATTGAAAGCGCTATAGAATATTAACTTTTTAAATTTTTTTCAGATGGTAAAAATATGAAAGTGTAATTTTGATGAAATCGTTCAAAATGATAAAAGTAAGCGAATGACCCCAAATTTTTGGGCCAAAGCATTAGAATTGTTATACAATTAATGAGATACGTAAATTAAAATTGGGTTGAGAGATCAATCAGACAAAATGGCCGTAACAAAACAATAGGAGGCTAGTTCTTGATTAAGAGAGGATGATCGGAACTAATTGTAGAAATTCAAAGCCTGGTCGACCTAAGACATGAGCGGGCTGCGGGCTGACCTTTAGGCATCAATCTCACTTGGAGACAAATTCACTCTCCATCAATGTGAGAGGTGGACGTGCAAATTTGAAGTGGTGAATGTTGATGGAACATGTAGATTGAGATGCAACATACACTATTATTAATCACTTTATTTGTCTATATAGAAATATGCCAAAAACGATAAAAACGTTACAATCTTTAAACCAAAGTATTAGAAAAGGTAAAATTTTCCTAAAGCATATGAAAATTAAAAAAAATTATTTCTTTTCTTTTTTAGTTTTAGCGGTCTGACCGGTCAATTTTTTTATAAAATTTCTGAGACACAATTGCTCGTTATGGTTTTAATAGATTATGCTATCATTTTAAATTGTTAGTATTGAAAATTTTAATTGCAGTTTTAACATATTTTTTTAATGGTTTTATAAATAATGTGATGTTTTTTAATGCATTGGTATTATTTCAAGTAGTATAATTTTAATATCATTTAATAACTTTTTAAGAGATGGTATGATGGTTTTACGGAGCTACATGATCGTTTTAAGATAATTTTTTTTATAGTTTTATGTTACAATCTAATATCATTAAATTGTCAATAAACAATTTTAAAAGTTTCAGAGATATCATTAAAACATCAATAATCAACCTTAAAACTACTTGATATATTCAGTCATTCCAAATGTTTTAAAGTAGCAATTCTCAGAGAAAAACAAATTATAATAAACGTTTATTTAGTGGTTTCTATACACAAATGCAAATTGAGTTGTTATAAAAAGGCTTTTTTCTCCGATTAAACTTCTTGGTGAATGTCGATTTTCTGCCGTTTGTAACTTTTATTTGTTGCTTCAATACTGCAACAACACCTCTGAGATATCATCAAACTAGATGCCATCATCATCATCATCTATTTAAAACAATAATTGACAGTGTTAAAATCATAATAACTTTCGCCAAAACTATCACATTTTAGTATTTAAAATCAAAAAAGAAACATGCAACACAAGTTAAAAACTGTAACATTAATGCTTAAAATCATAATAGTGCATCTAAAAATTATAACAAAATAAAAACATGCAACACAAGCTAAAATCAATAACATAGATACATAAAATCAGAACACTACATCTTGCAAATATAACAAACATTTACATAAACTCCAATCATAAATATTTCTCAAAAGTTAAAACACTAATATTATTGCTTAAAATAACAATAATATGTCTTAAAACAATAATATATGAGCTAAAAATATTAACATGTTCAACATAAGTTAAACATAGTAACATCAATGATTAAAAACATAATTGTATATCTTAGAATCATTCCACTTAAAACTATAACAAATCACGAACATATTGTATACGCTAAAAACAGTAACATTAGTGTATAAAATCATAACAATACTCATTAAAATTATAATAGAGCTTTTGCTAAAAATCAAATCATAAAAATTTAACCATATGCTAAAAACACTAATGTTGCTACTTAAAACTATAATAATATCTGTTGAAACTACGACATATGCGCTAAAAATCATAACATGCGAAAACATTTAACACAACCTAAAACCATAACAATTATGCTTAAAACTACAACAACGAAGCATATTAAAACTATAATATTGATACTTAAAACTATATCAGTGCATTATATCTTAAAACTATAACATTGACTTTTAAAACCATAATAAAGCAAGAATATGCAACTCAAACAATAACATTGATGCTTAAAATCATATTAATGATGTGTAAAATTATAACAACACCTCATAAATTATAAAAGGCATTTACAAAGAATCAAATCATAAATAGTTCATCATAACTTAAAAAGTCTAACACTTAAAACTATAATAAAAAATCTTAAAATTTTAAGATATGAGTGAAAAATAATAACATGCGTAAATATTCAATCGAAAATAAAAGTTGTATTATTGAAACTTAAAATCATAATATCACATCTCATAACTAATCTTATAAGAATGCATCTAAATATCACTCTATTAAGTAATTCTCGGGATTTAACATCATTAAAATTACAACAGAATCAAACAATCAATACTTAATAAACATACAAATTAACAATCAATACTTAATAAACATACAAATTAACAATACAACCATCACATCTGCAGATAAACAAACTAAATTACTACTCAGTGTAGCTAAACATAAATGCAGAGAAACAAATGATCCTCACAGCTGATTATTAAACAAAAGAATAACGAGATGATCGAGTAATCAAGCATAAATGCATACCCACGGATAATTCTCCAAAGGATCACGGAAGGTTTTGAGAGTTGTTTTAATATGTATTTTGAAATGCAAGTAGATATTTGATACGATTCATGAAATGTGATTGTGGTTGTGTTTTAGCCACTTGCATTGTGAAATGACTAAAATGTCATTAATTTTTGTAGATGTTATCAAGTTGTTTGGTTGAAACGGAATATGGTGTTTGTCAATGTGTTTTGTAATTATTTTTTATAACATATATTATAATTTGAATTTGTAATGTAATGTATTAAATGAATGGTTTGTCTTGAATTTTTTTTAATATAATTGTGTTTTTCAAAAAAATCATAGTTTTTATTTGGAATATATTCAATGAATGGTTTGTCATGAATTTTTTTAAAATAGTTGTGTTTTAAAAAAAAAGTCATAGTTTTTATTTGTAATGTATTAAATGAATGGTTGGTCTTGAATATTTTTATTATTTTTATTTTAAAAAATAAAAAAGATATATAATGAAATGCATGAAAATTAAATTGGGGGTTCAAGGTGACTAATGTAATTTAATCTGATAAATTGGAGGTAAAATAGACAATTCGCGTGCATACGAAAAACACACGTCGTGGAGTGTTTTTCGCGCGGAGGTCCAGCGGACTAGCGATTGTGTTTCAAAATCCGTTTTTCGTACCAAACGGCATATTTCGTCGCGGTCAACCATTAAATATTCCAAATGCACCCCTGCCAATCACTCCCTCAGATTTTTGGATGAGCTGTTTTGGTGTATTTTGGATTGAAGTGTGATATTAATTCAATTTATAGTAGGTGGATATAACCGGATCTGCAGTTTGAATGCTATAGAACCGGTTTTGCGGTTTAAAAAGCTATAGAACCGAATTTTCCCATATAATTGGAAAATTAAACCTTTCATAATATTTACTCAATCTTTAAAGTTTCTTGAGGATGCAAACTTCAATACTGAGCTTCAGTTTCATTCAAGACGATAAAATGACTACAATGTTCAGATGCCAAAAGAAAACATTGAATTTACAACTTTGCACTGCTTGTGCTTCTTAGTTTTCTTTCTTCATATATATATAGCTTAACTTCTTTAAGAAAAACTCATGAAATATTTATTAACTAAAAAGGAATTGGTTTGGAGTTATATAAATAACAAAACTGTTAATTGCAGTTATTTATACTGGATAGTTGTATTATTAATATATATTAGGCTCTCTGAATGAATAAGAGGAGCTTATAAGGGGAGCAGGTGTAATTTTTCAAATCCATGCAATTTGTGTTATAATACATTTGATGTTTTTAATAATACGTGTAAGCTTTCAGGTGACGTATGTAATATTTCTGGTGATGTCTGTAATTTTTTTAGTGATATACATGTTATTGTAAATATTGTAATGCTATTGTTTCATATTGTTAATGTTCCTTGTTTGACAATGATGTTCCAACCAACATTATATATTTCAGATCAGGTACTATATTTGAAAAAAACACTCCACTGAAAATGTAATATACTGGAAATGTAATATGTAACTAGGAGAATATTAGAAGAGGTATACCAATATGATTTGTTCGTAATATCTCAACTGTACTATCTTATCATTGTTATGATTTAAATTAAGTAATGTTATAAATTATATCACGAATATTCTTAATATATTCTCAATGTTTCAGGTGATAAAATAATTTATTAATTCCAGTAATACTGAAAACAAGTAGAAATAACGAAATTAATCACTAAAATTAATCTTGACATTAAAAAAAATGAAAGGTTGGAAGAAACAAATTCAAGCACAAATGTCCGATTACTATTAAGTTTGGAAACAAATCTTTAAGCGAACTGCTACTAAAAATAGTCCATTCCCATTTTTCAAGCAAGTGGCTTAGAATTTAATTATATGGAGTTGCATGCGCAGGTGTGGCCGTTTCATTATGACTTATGATTTTCAATTCTGTATTAGGCTAGGTTTCCTGTGAATTACAGTATAATAATGCAAATAAAAGTCAAATATAATTAGGCCAACTGATGCAATTTGACACTTCTTATTGTCTAGATCTAGGTTTCTAGTCGTCTAATTGGTACTGCAATTGCATAACCTGAACAGATGTATTACTTTATTTCATTGATAACTTCTTCGTATAAAGCACTTCATTCGTCGCACAACAAATTATAATTTGTTGTACTCACATTTATATTTTTCGCAACATTACAAGTTAAAATTCATGTACATTAATCTCCACAACATTTTACATTACATATGATCCTCCATGTTCAAAATAAAATAAAATATTTATTCTGTAATCAGGGAATATAACTTTAAAAAATCATCCTGTCTCCTTCCCTTCCAAGCAGCCAGCAGGCCACCACTAAAACAGATCACGACTTTGCAGAAGAAGAATAGGTTAAAATCCAAAACAACAGGTGGACGTCTCCTAAAAAGGAAGTACCATGATAAGAAGGAAAAAAGAAAAAGGAAAAAGCAAAAGTAGCAAGAAAAGTCACACGCTCTACCTTTTCCAACTTCACTCCTGTGCTTTTTTCACCTTTTAACTGCATTGACTGACTACTCCCTCCGATCAATGTCTCGCTTTCTCTTCAATTAAAAAATAGTTCGTAATATATAGTATTATATTAATGAGGTTGAAATTAAATGATAAAGTAAAAAATATATTAATTAAATTGATGATAAAATAAGAAAGAAAAATAATAAAAAATTAATTAGTGGTATTTAAAAATTTTCATTTTTAGTGTTAGAAAATTTCTAATGTAATTTGAAATTTATTAATAGAACGGAGGGAGTAATTTACTTTATTTTCACTTTTATGTGAAATCATTCAAATTTTACCCCCCGTCCGTCCCACTCATTCTTGGCACAATCTTAACTACAAATAATAATTATAGATTCTTATTTATTGTAGAATAAAAAATAATAAATATTAACAAAGTTGAAAATATAAATATTAAAAAAATATAAAAGAGAATTAATAAAGTAAAAAGTATGATCCGTGGTCAAATTTATTTGCTACTAGTTCAAATTTAATACATTTGTTATTATAAATATGTAAAAGTTCAAATAGATAACCATAAAATGATAGTAGAATTACAATAACTGATTAAGGGAGTCGAGAATACCTAAATTACACAGTAACATATTTTATTAAATAAGTATTGTTTTATAACAACTATGAGTAAAGTTCTTCAACTTCAATTGAACTGAACGAAACTAAATTAAACGGAATTTAATTATGGTATAAAATATAAATAAGCAAAGTTAAATTAAATATAACATAGTCTAAATATCCTATCTAATTTTTACTTGTAATGTTTTACATGTATAATGCTCGTCGTTTTCTTTTACCTTGTAAGTAATTTTTATTTTTTAAAAATTCAATATACATCGTATGTTGACAACGAAATACAACACAATTGGTAAAACGCTTCAACTCCAACCAATAGTTCGAGTGTTCGAGTCAACTTTTAGCCGTTTCAAAAAATATGTATACACTGTATGTTTAGAACATCAACTAGTGTTACTGATAAATTAACAAACTAAATACAATATTCCATTCAAACGACTAGCATTCCATTTCGTAGAAATTCTACATCGAGAGATTATCTCATGTTTGTAACTCTTATTTCCTTCCCATTTGACCACTTTATAACTCATTACTTCGACATTAATGGGATAATAGAATTTGATATATTTCCACATTTGAAAATGAAATAATGTTATTAAGGTACTATAGCCATTATAACCGATTTCCATTTCCCCCACAACAAATCGGAAGAACAATAATCTCCAATTCAAATACAAAAGATCAACAACTGCTCACTTTTCTTTGTCATCTTCAGTTGAACGCTTCAACATTTTGACTAATAGTCTTTTCCATATTCTTCTTCTTCTTCTTCCACCAAACAGTATTATATACTTGCACACAGATACACTACAGTCGCTGTTCTAGACCTCTACTCTACCGTAGACTTCAAGTTCAAACAATTCTCATCTTCTCCTCTTCCTTCTAATCAAATCAACGCATTGTTAAGCAAGGTTCGATTTTCTCCTACTTTTTTTGAGCAGCACCGACTCAACTTCAATCAATTTTGCTGGCGATTGTTACTTGATTACTCTTAATTCAGCTGCTTAGGTTCGTTTGTGTTGATTAATTTGCGATTTCTAGCGAGCATTTTGGTGTCTGGTTGAGATCTGAAGATGAGCTTGAAGTTTTTATTTTTAATTGTGAGTTTTAGTTTTTGTTTTGAGTGTTTTTGTGGAGATGTAGTGAGAGATGAGAATTGAGTAAGATCTCTGTTGTTGCCGAAAATGTGAACAGCCTGCTTTTGTTTGTCTTGCTAGGAATCCGGTTTAAAGTAGTAATAAACCAACAACGCTCGTCGAAACGAGACAAATGGAGCACTTATGATTTATGAAAGCTACTATTAGAATTGTTTATATAGCATTGAGATTTCCGTTGAGTTTTGGGTGGTTTTGTTGTTTACTCTATTTTATATGGTTGTTTGATCGATTGTTGGTTATTTATTTTATAAGTAACCTGTTTCATTCTCCTTGTTCATTTTCACTTAGCTGTTTCTGTGCTATTGCTGCAGAGTGTCTACACTAGTTTCTTCGGTTATTCCTGGTTAGTTAAAGTTATGGAGGCAAGGTCTGTATAAGTTGGTGGTACCGGTGTTAATGAACAGAAATGAAGAGATGGTATGGTTTTGTTTTTGCGGCCTCCTTCTTGATGCTATTTGGTTTTGGGTATTACGTGATTAGGAACTCAATCACGGAAAACTATATTACAACTCCTCCGATCTTCAATGCGACGACGACATCAACGTCAATAAATCCACTTGAGTGGATTAGTGCGACTGCTCCACCTGCGCAGCCTAATCCTGAAAATACGTCCCAAGTGATATCTGCTGACTCGATAGCAGCTGTCTTGTTTGCTAGGAGGAATCTGTCTGATGAAGAACAAAGTTCTCTGCACACATGGAACCGTTTGAAATACTTGATTTCGAATGCCCAGGCCTTGCCAAATGCTGTTGGAGCCATTAAGGAAGCAGGTGTGGCGTGGAACAATCTTATTGCCTCTGTTGAAGAAGAGAAACTTCAGCAGAATGGAAATTCAACTACACGAGGGAAAGACAAACAGTGTCCTCATTTTCTAAGTAAAATGAATGCTTCAGAGCTCGATGATAATGCATTTAAGTTGCGAGTTCCTTGTGGCCTGACCCAGGGCTCATCAATCACATTCATTGGCATGCCTAATGGTCTTCTTGGTAACTTCCGCATTGATTTGACTGGCGAACCACTTCCGGGGGAACCAGACCCGCCTATAGTACTGCACTATAATGTTAGACTCCATGGTGACAGGGTAACTGAGGACCCGGTAATCGTTCAAAATACCTGGACACTTGCACATGATTGGGGTGATGAGGAGCGCTGTCCATCCCCCGACAATGAAAATAATAAGAAAGGTATGTGCATGATAGCTTTCCTAAACATGTTAATTTTTCGTATAAAAACATGTTCTACGTGTCATCATAACATGCACAGTGCACTTCCCACTGTCTCGGAAAACTAGTATCTCATGTTGGGGTGGTTTCTGTTATCATGGTAATTTTGGATTATTTCCTGGAGAATAACCTCTCAGCCCATTATAGAATTTGTTGCATCCTAGCCTTCTGAGATTTCTCTAGCACGCATTTGAATTTTAGCTATGTCCATAATGTAAAGAAACACATCGAAACATGCAATGCCTAACTTCTCCACAAGGTCAGCCTGCGTTGTACAGCACATTTGTGCCGTTCGATCCTTGGCATAAATAACTGTATACTGTAAATAACTTCTCACTTGTTCTACAAGCTTAGACTATTAGATGAAATGGCAATTCTTAGCATGATTGTGAGTTCATTATAAATATTGTTTCGTATCATTTGTAGAAACAGATGTTGCTCTCTGTCTAGTTTTACTGAGGGTATAAATCATCTTTATGCAATTTAGTTACACCTTCAGTTTAGCAGTTTGAAAGAAAAATTATTGAGCCAACATCTACATTTTGGTCACATTGTCTATTCTTTGTATGCAGTATGCTGCTTTGTGTATTGTGTACAATCTATCGGCACTGGGAACTTATCTGATTAACAGTTACATGACAGACAACTGACCACTTTTTCAAAATTTCTTCCACCATCTATTGTCATTGACTTATTGTTGATTGTTTTCGGGTGATGCAACTTGCACTATATCAGTGGATGAACTGGACCAGTGCAACCCATTGGTTGGTAAAGGTAGTAATCATACTGGAAAAGCTTACCTGCGTGCTAATGTATCAACAAATTCAATGCTTCGCGATGGGAAACCAAGAAAGTACTTCCCTTTCAAGCAAAATGATTTATTTGTTGCGACCTTCAGAGTTGGTTCAGAAGGAATTCAGATGACAGTTGATGGGAAACACATCACATCATTTGCTTTTCGTGAAGTAATGTTCTATAAAACTTATCCACCCATTCCCTAAATTTTGTTAGGATTAACACTGCATTGTTATTTGAGGTAACCATTTACCAGCTATTCATGTCTATATTGTTTGTGTATGCAGACTCTGGAGCCATGGCTTGTTAGTGAAGTGAGGATTTCAGGAGATATAAATTTAATTTCTGTTGTTGCCAGTGGTTTACCAACATCAGAGGAAGTGGATCACATTACTGACTTGGAAGCCCTTAAAGCCATTCCAATTCCTACTGAAAAGCAGCTTGATCTTTTTGTTGGTGTTTTTTCTACTGCAAACAATTTCAAGCGCAGAATGGCAGTTCGAAGATCATGGATGCAGTATCCTGCAGTACGCTCTGGTCAAGTTGCTGTTCGTTTCTTTGTTGGCCTTGTAAGTTATTTGCTTTTCAGCTATAAGCATTATTAGTTTATTGGTGATACTAAATTCTTGCTGTTTAGTGCTTTGTGTAGTACTAGCAACTAATCTGCTTCACTTTTCCCATGCCTTTTTCCCTTTCATTTGTAAATGCAATAATTGGAATCATTATTTGGTGGATTTTTTGATTTTACAAAATAAACTACTCCATTGTAAGAAAAAAGTTACCATGTTGTTTACTAGCAATGGTAAATAATAAATTATATCTATTTTATAGCATAAAAACCAGATGGTAAATGAGGAGCTTTGGAATGAGGCTCGGACTTACAGAGACATCCAGCTGATGCCTTTTGTTGACTATTACAATCTCATCACATGGAAGGCCGTAGCTATCTGTATCTTTGGGGTAACGTCCTCTACCCTTCCTTGCTCATATAGTATATGCCATCAGTACCTCACTATACTGTTCTCTTCGACAGACTGATGTTGTTTCAGCCAAGTTTATCATGAAGACTGATGATGATGCATTTGTTCGTGTTGATGAAATCTTGAATTCTTTAGAAAGAATGAACGCAACTCGTGGGGTGCTGTACGGTCGGATCAATTCCGACTCACAGCCTAATCGAAATCCTGATAGCAAGTGGTACATTAGTCCTGAGGTATCTCTCAACATATTTTATAATTTCATGAATAAAATCCAGACTCAAATTACTAATCAAATTATAGAGCAGACAGAACACAATCAGTCAATATGATAAGACTTGGAAAAAATCAAGGGAACCGAAGGTTGGACTAGAATAGATGAAAGAAGAGAAAAGAATGAACCTTTGCTGGGTATTTGAGTGCTTGTAATCATGTGCTGCTCTACTCTGACATCAGATGCATATGTTAGACTTGTGTCATATATTACTTTCTATTATAATTCTCAAGACTGGTCATATACTTTTTTTAGACTCTTTCAGTTATCATCTCATACTAGTTGCTATTATTAATTACATGTTCCAATCAGTCAATTAGAAAAATCCTTCTCATTACGAATAAGACTTCTGGGAGAAGGGGGTGGCTGTGTTTTTCCAATTTAACTTGACCCACTGTGTTTCTTTAAGTTGTATAACAGGGATTTTGTTGGAATGGGTGAATTTGTATTATTTCATTTTTGTTTCCTCTTCTCCACATGCATTATAAAACCCTACAGGATGATGTTGCAACCTAATGACCCACGACATGTATTCCCATGAGTTCCGCGTACTTTGTATATCAGCACTCAAGCATGTGTAGACCCAGACTGGGAAAGTTGGTGTAAATGTCTAATACAAGGAGTTTAAAAAGATGGAAAAGGAACATTAATAAACACTTGTGCTGATTAAGTGCTATTTTGCTAGTGTCTGGTGGCATTACCATCTTGTAAATTGCAATTCCTGTTCATGTAATGGCTCTAACATTGTCTGACTTCATTCTTTCAAGGAATGGCCTGGGGACAAATATCCACCTTGGGCAAATGGTCCTGGTTATATTGTGTCACGTGATATAGCTAAGGCAGTTTCCAAGAAGCATAGAAAGGACCGTCTAAAGGTATGGAATTCTGCTGACATATATCCCCATCCTTCTCTTCATCAACACCTTTTCAGTTTAAATGGAAGCTTAGATTTATTTACCATTCTCTGATGAGGTATTTTCTAGAAAAAATTCTTTTTCTTCAAAATGAGGTACAATTTACTCCTGTGATCTGTATATAGACTGAGAGCCTCAAATGGGGTCTTTTAAAAACTTTTTGATAAAACATGAGGACATTTTCATACTCTCAGATCAAGAGGATGCATGAGCGTATATGCTAAAACGCTCTAGTTTCTTGTAATTTGAAACTCCTTCAACACATTCATATGACTTAGACCAGCTTAAGCATAAATATCATTGTTGCAGCTGTTCAAGCTAGAAGATGTTGCCATGGGAATCTGGATTCAAGGTTTGAAAGACAAGGGATTAGAAGTTCGATATGAGAAAGATGACCGCATAATTGTTGATGGCTGCAAGGATGGGTATGTTGTTGCCCATTACCAAGCTCCCAGGGAGCTTCTCTGTTTGTGGCAAAAGATTCAAGAGACAAATCGTGCTCACTGCTGCAGTGATTAAATCAGGGTTTCTGAAACCAGCCATAAAAGCTGAATTTAACACCTGGCTCCGAAGACAAGCACCATACATGTATGGGGTTAATTGAGGCAAGGGTCTGAGGGAACTGTTCTAATGCATGAACACTGGTTGTAGTACCAACTACATAGAGGGTTCAACATATAGGTTTTTACATGTAGAAGATGTTACCTACAAGTAGAATAGGTTCGCAGGATAACTAGTTATTATCACGTCCAATTTGAATTGTGACGCGAGACTGGTACTAGCATATGTATAGAGATATAGAAGTCCTGATGCCTTATGTAGAGTATGACATATTCTTTTTGGATGAAATAGAAAGTACCTTTGATTTATGGTTGAGTTGGAAACAAGAATGAAAGTGATGACCACACAAGCGTTGAGTTTATCTGAACCCATCATGATCACTGTCTAAAAGACTTAGCACATTGCTACACCATATAGAGATTGGCTTTAGTGTCTGATGAACATCCTATGAGCAGTTTTCTTGGTCACATCGTCAGCATCAAGAACTACTTTATAATAGTACACATGTAATCTACAATCCTGAATCATTCTATCCTGGTTATCTGCAAGATTCTTCGGATGATCCAAGTGATTCTGATGGACTAAAATTAGCCACTCGAAGAACAGCCTCGGACAAACTTTGGTGCTTAGTCTCAATCACCCATACCATTGGCGACCCAGAAAAGGTCATTTCGTGAAATTCCTTTTGTCAATTGTGTACAGGGACAATATTCCCAGGAAACTGCAGCCACTCGTCAACATCACGAGGAGCAAGGTTAGGCGTACAGGGACCGCCAATGATGTATGCAATGGAAACATCTTCAAGGGTGAAATTCAGCTCCATGGGAAACCAGGCATATGCATAACCATCATTATGCCAGTCAAAGAGCCGAGCCGAGCCAAGCAGGGCGACCCCGTAACGGCCTCTGAGAGAGGTTCGAAGGACATTATCCTCTTCTCCTTCATGATGTTTATGATACCAAAAAAGGCACCATCATTCATCTCCAAGCCATCGATTTTCAGAAAGTTTCCATTTTCCGCATTCTCATCCAGATTTTTGCAGATTATCGGTATGTAAACGGTATCCACAAAAGTTGAAGTGATCTTGGTAGGCCTAATTTGTGCTCTAAGTGCAGAAAGAAAGTCAGTACTACTGGGACTTGCAAACTAGATCACGGTTTAAAACTCGGTGTTGGATATGAACGCCATGGAGCAAGCTTTCCGATTCAACACATAGAGGTCATGAAACCATGTGGACACATAAACTGCAGTTGTCCAGCGTTGCATGTCCGGTACATTAGCCCCAATCTTGTACATCTCGACGAGCCAACTGAACCTACGCCAGTGTAGTTTTACAATGGGAAGGTACAGATTGACAAGATTATTAAAGAGCTTGTTCCTTTCGAGTTTTACGTAGCTGTGGTGCCGTGGAGAAAGCTGTATCCCAATTTGTGCAGTTTCCACAAGGTACTCGACTGAGTTCTGAGTAGTCATATTTCCTACAATTAAGGAGTTAACAATAGTATCATTCATGAAGCTATATAGTCTTAAAATGCTAAAGAGCCTGTTAATAATACTGACGTTTGAACTAATAGAAACATAAAAATAATCTCAGTTGTTTGTTTTTACTATCCAATTTTCACATTAGCAGCATCCCCTGAAGCCACCGTGTTGTCGTCAAATTGCGACTTTTTCCACTGCTTATCTTATCTGCCATCTCCTTTCCTTAACAAGCTCCATTAATCAATTTACAGAGCAGACCAATTATTCATGGCCTTCTTGTTTACCAATTCCTCATTCACCCTCCCAAATCAAAACTAGAGAAAGAAAAACAATTAATTAAATTTCAATCAAGAAAAGAAGATGAACCAGTTCAATCGATCATTCATGAGGTGAAGTTGGATCGTATAGATTGATTGAACTTGCACATAAAATAGTTCTACTTCTGGCCAGGCAAAGCTCACTCATTTTTCTTACTTTGGATTTAGGAATTTCGTGTCAAGAAGAATCAACAATCACAAAAAATTACTCAAATCTGATCGAAAACTTACCTGCCTCTCTTGAACACTTGCAAAGACTGAAAGTAACTAGTTGCACTCTGTTCTACACATCAACTCTTGAGTCTTGACATACTTATACTTCCTTTCTCAAAATTCTGGAACTCATAGAGAAGCTAAATGGTCAGGTAAAAAGTAATGCTCTTAACATCCAACAGATTCATTGTACTGAGATACATGAATGGAAAATTTGATGTTAAATTCCAAATTACAGATATCACTCAAATAAATTCATGGATCTACTGCAATAAACAAAATTAACCTCTACACATAGGACAGGTTAATGAACTTTCTATATATGTGTGCACTTTTCCATGTCCAATCGTCAACATTGAGTACTACAGAACAATAGTACATGTAATCTACTATCTTCAAACATTCTATAATTGTTTCTCTGCAATCTGCTTCAGATTATAACGGTTTAATCAACAAATTCCCAATTCTTAAGAACCTATTTCGGCAATCGAATTGAACATAAGTCAAAGCAAAACACACGAGAGGTTCATGGCTTCAGCTCTCCCATAGGCCTACTGAACGGCGGAACGATTGAATTATTATTACCATTAAAACATGAACAGATTACAAGTTCGATCAATGATGATCGACAACTCTCTGGTCTTCTGATAGGATGTTGTTTTTCTTAGTTGGACGAATTAGTAAGCTTTGTCGCTAGGGCGGCAGATTGGTTGCTCGAAAGAGCGGGTTCGCATATAGAATTTGGCCTAGCCGGTGCATGCAATGCGGTCGGAGTGATGGAAATATCTGTCTTCATCAATATTCACATAGTAACGTTAAGCCCTAGGGTCCTATCTATACTTGCTACCTGACAGAGTATTTCAGGTAGTCAAGAGTTCTAATGGTAACAAATAATTGAAAGAGATATGTTAGAATCTAGAGCTAACTAAAAAGATACTAATTATATGAATAGGAAACTCCTACAGATACTCTGTCTTTATTCTATGACTTGCTAATCAAGACATAATCTAATTACTTAAAATAAGATAGAATAGAATAATAAATAGATACTCCATCGCTACTGGACCTCTAGACGAACTTAGCCACTTTCGTTAGAGCGGGCCGAACTGGAACTCGAAAAACTTCCAATAATACATCCTCCTGAAGACGAGACTTGTCCCCAAGTCTCTGCCAAGCAGCAGTTTTCCTTCGTGCCAGAAGTTTCCTCGCCCGCTAGCCATGCTCGGAACTTCACCTTGCCACGTTGCGACCTTGCTAGGCTAATCCGTGATTTGCGGTCCTCTTCACTAATGGAGATGTAGACCACCTCCATGGACTGGACCTGAACCTCAGGTAGCCCAGCTGGTGGGGCTGGAACGGTCATGGCGGCCGGAAAAGGAATCGATGCCGCTATAGAGGGAAAGAAGTAAGATGGGTTGTTGTAGAACGAATCGGGATCAACCAGAATAGCATTCCATAACCCTTGATCAGATCGTCTCCGGTGAAATTGAAGTCAGTTGTTAGCCAACTCCTCTTTCTTGCCCTTGATTCTTCAGAGCCGTCCCTAGCTAGGGTTTCGGCCGCTTCTTGCCCACCTAGGGTTTCCCCAGCACCCTTCCAGTTCCTCGCGCCCAAAGAGTCGTCGTTGATATTCTCTAGCAATTGGTGGCGACCACCTTTCTTCTCCTCGCGCCTTCGGAGCTCCACCAGTTCTCCCTCGATGTTACCATAGCCTGACCAGGAACCCTCCGAGAAAGCCACCTACATGCCCTTCACCGTGTTGGATGCCACTCGTCGATCTGGGCCTCCACACACTGCCACGCGCCGCAACAAGTTGGCTGGTGCAGGTTGTGCAGCCGGGTGCGTGAGGTGCACGGGCCTGTGCATTTTCTCACACCGGTCGTGCGTGCCTTCTTCTTCGACCTCCACCTCACCCCTTGACTATTCCTTCTCCTCCTCATCGTCACTCTCCTCTCCGGTCACCTCTTTTGCCGCCTTCTCTCTCTCTTTTTGTTGCCGCGCTTCTCCTGCCTCGCAAAACGCCGCCTTCTCTCTTTGCAACGCTTTGTGCCGTGCTTCCTCCTCACGCCGCTCCTCCATCTATCCTCCTCCTCCACCAGCCGCCACCATTTGTTCTACCATAGCACAAACGCCTTGAACTGCATCCTCAAGCCTTGAGAGCTGCTTCTTCACGATCGACAGTGGAAGCGTTCCCGGGGTATCATCCTGCTCTAATACCAATTGATGGGACGTTGTTTTTCCCATCGCTAATTCGTTGAACGAATAAGTAAGTTTTGTCGCTAAGGCGGCGGATTGGTTACTCAAAAGAGTGGGTTCGCTCATTAAAGGGGGTAGGTTCGCGGATAGGGTTTGGCTTAGCCGGTGCACGCAACTCGGTCGTGGTGATGGAAATATCCGTCTTCATAAATATTCACATAGTTAGGGTTAAGCCCTAGGGTCCTATTTATACTTGCTACCTAACATAGTATTTCAGGTAGTCAAGAGTTCTAATGATAATAAATGATTGGAAGAGATATGCTAGAATCTAGAGTTACCTAAATGAGACTAAAACTAGGAATAAATGACTCTTACAGATACTTTGTCTTTATTATTTGACTTGCTAATCAAGACATAATTTAATTACTTAAAATAAGATAAAATATAATAATAAATAGATACTCCGTCGCTACTGGGCCTCTAGACGAACTTAGCCATTTTCGTCAAAGCGGGCCGAATTGGAACTCGAAAAAGTTCCAACATCTTCCTACAGGAAATGATGTCTTCGTTGAGCTTTGATGGTTGATTTGGTTGCCATTTGTTTCTAGTTTAGACTTGTGTTTTGAGCTTTCACAAACGTTTCCAGATTTTTTTCGGATGTTTGTTGCATCACAATTCGATTGCAGAGTTTGAGTTTGTTTCTTGTAGAACAACCCAACAAGCATGGAAGCTAAAAAATTAAACACACTGAAAAGTAAGAAAGCAATATTGGTGATGAACATGGTCTCTAGACAGATATCCACCTGTTATATGATCAATGCCTGAAACTACCTGCGGCGATCAACTACACTAAGTTCACCCTAAATTACAGTGAGCAGAACCAGCCAGGAGACCTGGGACATACATCACTTGCAAGCATCAGACAGCATTCGCTGCTTATTAGGTATCAGCAACTTAATCAATATGGTGATGTGAACATCATAAGGGCATCCATCTTGGTGTCATAGTCAACAGCCCAGAATACAGAACAATAGTACATGTAATCAACTATCTTGAAACATTCTATTATGGTTTCTTTGCAATCTTCTTCAGACGATGCAAGTGATTGTGGCAGATCAAGGTTAGTCACTTGAAGAACGGCCTCAGACAAACTGAGATGCTTGGTCTCAATGACTCGTTTCATTTCAGACCCAAAAAAGGTCATATTGCAAACACGTTGATAACTTTTTTTGTCAATGTGTGCAGGAACAATATTTCCAGGAAACTGCTGCCATTCATCATGGTCACATGGAGCAAGGTTGGGTGTACAGGGACCACCAATTATGTATGCGATTGCAACATCTTCGAGTGTGTAATTCGCCTCCATTGGAAACCAGGCATAGGCAAAACCATCATCATGCCAATCAAAGAGCCAAGCAGGGCGACCAATAATGTGCACAGAGGATGTAAGTTGTATGTGGACTTAGCATGTAGGCTTAATTTGTGAACTAAGTGCACAGAGGAAGAAGTCGTACTCATTTGACATGCTGAGCATATCAAGGTCATATGGTTCGATGACATAAACCAAATAGGACTTGCTGGAAATTTTCCTATGCAACATATGGAGGTCATGAAACCATGCAGACACGTAAACTGCAGCTATCCAACGTTGCACATCAGCTACATCAGCACCAACTTTATACAACTCGGCGAGCCAACTGAATCAAAATTCTAAAATATACGAACTGGAATATAAACAATCAGCTATTTGAGTAGAATTTCTAAATCACAGTACTGTGATACCGTCACATAGAATAGAAATAGATTGAAAGTAGCTCGATGGATTTGAGCTTAACTTGCCCTAACCCTAATTTCTTCCCCAATTTAAATTGGCGCCAACTTGTTCTCTTGTGATATTTATTGCAAGTTTGCAACAACCCAAAAATTCGCTTTTTGGAATAAGGCGTATTAAAGCGAACAAAACATTAAACCGTATTGTGGAGCGTTAGTGTTTGGGCTCAATCTTTTAAAACCCTTTTTCCAGCCCAAACTCCTTCTTAAGCCTTGATTTAATGTCCAATAATTGTCTTTCATCCCAATATTAGTCCACTAGAGCACTAAAAATCCCTTTTGCGTATCGGTGGGATACCCTTTTCGGAAGTCCCCTTTAAATCGTAAAACTAGATAATTATATTTTATTTTCGCAACTTGACTTTAGATAGTTTTTTACAAATCTTTTGATCCGAATTCCTTAAGAACGGATCAAGTAAAAACTAGATAATACAATGTAAAAATTAAATAATAGTGTAAATTTGATATCATGTAAAAACTAGATAGTTTATTTTATAAACTAGACAAGATAATGTTGAAGTAGACACTATAATATAAAAACTAGACAACATAATGTAAAAACTAGACAATATAGATTACATCGAATGAAATTTTTATCCAAGTAATAAAATTAAACAAGATCATTTATAAAATTAGACAATATAGTTATAAAAACATGACAATATGTAGTTAAAACTAGACAATATATATTAAAAATTAGACAATTCAATATAAATGTACAACATAAAGATATAATACGAAAAATTAAATAAATATTGATAAAAATTAAAATAATATTATTCTTATAAAAATTAAATAATATATATTAAAAATTAAGGGATTCCTTCGAACCTTCTATATATAAAGTGAGGGGGATATTTATGATACTTAATATTTGCATAATAGACTCACCTATGTTGCTCATACCTCAACATCATCACCGCCTCTCTTTTTAGCTAGCATACTACTCCAGAATCTTGGAAGGGCATCGCCTTTTTCTTCAGCTCAGTTCGTTTTGTCGGGGACAAGGGGGCTTCGTCTTTGTGATCTTTGTCCCTGATTTGCGAAGGAATTCATGTCCGCTTATTTTTTTAAGTTTCCCTAGAACTTGCACCATATTCATTTGTATAATATAGATTTTGTGTGACTAATTGTTATATATGTTATGAAGTCGAAGCAAATTTCCTAGAACCACTATATATTTATGTTTGTGTGATTATCGTTGAATTATAGTTAACATTATATGCAAGATTTCGCCTATGAGTGATGACGCAGTATTCGTGATCTTTGTTGTTTTTGCTCAAGTCAGTTCTGGTCACATCACTTGTATATTAATCGATGCAATGCTACTAGATTGTCAAACGGTAGAATAATTAAGACTCCTAATTGATGCCTAATTGCCCCAACTTTATGTTCGTATATGCGTGACCTACTTCTAATAATTAGTTGTTGCAAACTTGCTTAATTATTTGAGTAATTAGTATTCTGAATGTCTGAAAATCAACAAATTGTTGTACTTCGTTTTGTTGGTAGATAACCTTGTCCTTGTTAAGTACTTATATATTGTAATTGTTAATGCATGTAGTAACATTAGTTTATTCTCGGAAGTTTATTCTTGTTAGCTTGTTAGAATTCCTTGATTACAGTGTGGTGCAATGTTATTGTTGTTATATTGATATTAATCATGTTGTAGATGTTAATCTGTATTATATATTTTAATACACACTTTTTAGAGCATACTTTCACAAGTTAGAGTTTACAAAGTACGCATTCATGGTAAGAAAATATTTAAAAATTAGAAGTATTATAAATTTTATTTTAAAGCTTAAATATAAGTAAAGGGCTCATAAGGCACCACCCTAAGGATTGTGGCATTTCAAGAGTATTGGCTAGAGTGTGATTAGTGCCTCTAACCGTGTTTTAAGAGGTCACTATGGGATAAGGTAGGACCTTGCGATGCCAAATGAGCTCGCGATCATGCCATAATTTTAAGACATTTTAAGATAAAGTTTCAAGTTCAATTTAAAAAGATTTAAGAAAACAAGTTTAAGGGTTAAGAGTCAAGTCTCAGGTTGCATTGCATTAATCAAGATTAAAAGCTTTAAAAGAAATGAAGATAAAAATTTTATGTCATGGCATGTGCATGGATACTTGCTCAGTCAGTGGTAACGACTGACCCCTTTCTAAACTATCAATTTTAGGTGTTGAAATCGAGTTTGGAGTGGAGCGTTGCCGGAGCAGTGATCACTACCAGAGTTACTTTAATATTTCAAGTTCACAATTTTCTTCTTTGTAAAGTTGCATGATTTACGATTTATAATTCCGCTGCATATTTCTTCTAGTTCATGAATTTATTTCAAGAACTTTCATGTCAAGTATAAGGACACACAAGACGTCAAACTACAATTTTTAATTTTACAAGTTTAAGTTTATCGAGTTTTCAATATCACGAACTAGCACGAATTTTATTTTAGTTCGCATTTTTAAAAATCGAGGTGCTATATTTATGATCCCGCAGCAATCAGTATATGTTATATTGTTTCTCGCATATTATATTCTCACTCATTTGCATACATCAAAACATCTTAGTCTATTTCAAAACCGAATCAATATAAATATACTTAACCTGAACTCTAGAGTTCATGTAGATGAATATTCTAAAATATAGATTCATATTATTAGTGCAAGTAACATTCACTTACAATATATTTGAACGATAATTGGCGGAGCGTGTAGTGTATAGACAAAGTTTGAAAAAGTCAAATCTTTAATGATCGAACCATCTATGATTGAGTTGTGAAATATCAGCATATATAGTCAAAGTATGAATATTATTGAGAAAGAAGTAAATAATTGGGGAAAAAATTGATACATAAAAAGTATAATTAACACATGACGGTGATTGTCGAACCTTACACATTAGAGTTAAATAGTTAACAATATAAATTTGAATTATTTAAACTGGACAGTTTCTAAAGGAATATGAGTATATTAAAACCAATGAATTGATGTGCTATAAATGTCAATTAGTTTTATATATACATACATGCATTATGCGTGTAGCAACATCAACATCATGATCAGATGATGATATGTAACCTATCCAAGTTGTTTGGTCACTCATATGCATGTCTAGTTACTAACTAGTTCCATTCCATGTTATAATCCCCCCATGTGGGAGGCATGAACACAAAACACAGCCAGCCATCAAGTAGAAGAAGAATAGATAATATAACCAGATTGTGATGATGATGCAACAAGGATTGTTAAAACAGTTACCAAATTTAATGCAATTCCAAGGAAGTTTTGCTCTTTATCTCTGTCTCTGTGTGTGGACTTTACTTGTGTGTTCTGGACCAGAATTTGTGCCTGTTTCTTGCAGCCCAGCCCCTCATGACATATGGATGGTTTCCTATTTCTCTCTTGCTTCCATAAATTCAACACTCAACTACTCTCACTTTTTCCTCCATTTCCCCTCTACTCATTTAACGTTCGTGTTATACCTAAAACCATGTTTATGCTAGCCTCACATTTTTGTTTCTTGTTGAGTCGAATCATGGATGTTGTGGAAACCGGTGCATAAATCCTGTCATATTTGAAATTCAACGAGTAATGAATGTGATCATGAATTCCTCCAATTCGAAGAAGGCGAGGGCTTGAATGCATATAATTATTTGTTTACGTTAACAAAATCCGACAAAGTAAAAAACTTAACAAAAAAATGTAATTCACCATGAAGAATTAAAAATTACCGCAGTGATATTAATTAGTTAAGTTGACGAAGTGCAATGTAAAAAAGAAAGGGACTAGTAAGAAATCTTGGAAATAGTTCCATTCATGTCATCAGTGGACAGTTAAGTTATTAGACTAGTAGCTAGGAAAAAGAAAGTTTAGATGAGTACTCAAATAGACCTGGCTTTGTCAATTCTCATGTCACACTACTCATCAAACAGACACTATTACTCAATGCCACAGTACTCAACTAACAAGTTCATGAACACACCACCAACAATTATTAGCTTAATTCCTTCTCTTGATTAATTTAATTACATGGCTCCAACACCAAGAAAATCTATAAATGTTGGTGCAGCTCTCTCCTCTGCTGTTGGTGCAATTGGCTCAACTTCCTGCTCATTTGTGAAATCTGTATTAGCTCCGTAGTGACGATAGTACTCTGAGTCTTGCTGCATTTTTGTTCCACTCATCAAATTGCTGTTGTCATGATCATTCCAAGATTTTGTGTAGTTCAAAATGCTCATCATTTCATTTCTTGTACTACTACTTTGACCTGCAATATGTCTCAATAAATTTACACAAGAAAGAATATAATGGACTAAATTTGGCATAAGTTCATGTCATTTAACAGAATATTGTTACCAGTACTGATTTGACTCCTTTGTTCTACTACTATTTACACTTAACAAGTTCCTAACTAATTAGTTACATCTACCAAAAGTATAACAATGAACAAAAACGCAATTGAGTTGAACTGGAGTTCTATATCAAACATCCCATATCGTCTAATTAACGCTAATGTGATTATTTTGTGAACGTGCAAGAAAAACATGAGACTTACTCGAACAGTTCTAGTATTAATTAGGCCAATGAAAAGAAAAGGAATGAATAGAAGTAAGCAGTGTAAACCTGGAAAGAAGCCAACAAATGTCTGTGGTGCCCAAAGACTGTTATTACCAAACACAACTCCATTTCCGCCGGACGCGGAACCACCACCATACATTACAGTAGCGTCCGTATCCACGACGTCGATGTTTTGATCGTAATCGTCTTGATCCGTTCTGTTGAAAACAAACTGGCTCATTTTCCTTCTCCTAAAAGAACTCGACTGTTCCCTGTACTTCCTGGCCATGATCACATGCCAGTGGTTCTTAACCGCATTATCCGTTCGACCCGGAAACAGCCTTGCTATCATCGCCCATTTGTTGCCATACAGCCTGTGTGCCGCCATTAGGCGTTCCTCCTCTTCTTCGCTAAACGCTCTCCTGTTGATTCTTGGATCCAGCTGATTAAACCATCTTAATCTGCAGCTTTTTCCTATTTTTTTTCAAATTTAAACCGTCAGAACAGTTCGCGTCACTTGTGAGAAGATCATGCAAACAACTTTTTATTAGTACTCAGTTCCACTTTAGATTACACACATTTGTGTGCATTTGAAAAAGAAAGGTCACATATATACCTGATCGGCCTTCCAATTTTTCAGCAATGAGGTTCCAGTTTTGAGGGCCGTAAAGGGAGACAAGTTCTTTGAGCTTAGAATCTTCAGCAGGTCTCCAATGGCCTCTAGCACATAGCTTTGTTTGACTGTTAGTACTACTAGTAGTGTTATTGTTGATAAATGCATGGTTGTTGTTGTTGTTATGATGATCTTGGTTGATGAAGCTTTGATTGAGATCAATATTCATCATCATCATCTCGTTGTTATTGTTGTTGATGGAAAGAGAACCCAAATGATCAGCAAACATTGATCCGGACATGGAAGAAGAGGTTAAAGAAGATGATGAAGAAGAATGAGTTTTATCAATGTTGGCAATTGGTTGTGAATATATAAAGCTGCAGCTGCTACCATTTTTGCTGGCCATATGAAAATGAAAAGAAGAGAATTGATACAAGGAAAATTTTGTTTGGTAGTCAACTGACAAATGTTGAAGCTAGAGTACTATTACAAGGTCATGGTTTTGAGTTGAAGAGGAAAGGAAAAGATTATGGGAAGAAGGGAAGAGTGGTTTGAATGAAGGGAAGTAGAAATGGGAAGTATTTTCCTCAGTAGGATGGAGTGAAAATTGGGTGCAGAAGAAAGTATATCTAATTTTAAGCCCAACATAGAACTTCCATATGGGAATTTTATTTACTCCTATATAGATGAATACATATGAATAAATGGTTATCTATTTGATGATAAGGTATCAATATTATGTACTATTACAAATTGCAATTATGTCCATCCCCAAACCCCATTGTCAATTTTACAAACTATCTAATTTACACTTTTACTTCTAAGTTATGTGCATTTGCTCTATAAAACGGTCCACTATGGTGAAGGTCGAGAATTGGTCGTGGACAATCGGTCACGACTAATTTCTGCACTGTGATGACTGGTCGTGACGATTTTTGTATTTTTTTATTTTTGTTTATACTTTTATTAATGCGAATATTGAAAATTTTGAAGCAAAAATAGACATTTTTATTGACAATACGAGTAAAATAGTGTCATAATACAAAATACGAACGTATACAAATAAAGGGTGAAATTTAATGTATAAGAAGATATATCTTTCACTGGTCTCGTTTTGTAGATCTCGAAAACATATAAACGATGGTATAATTTTTATATTTTTTAAACATTAAAATAATTAAATAAATTAAAAAATAAAATAAAAAGGTGGTGACCCCACAAGGAACCCAACCAAAAAAATATACCTCAATCAGTTGCCCATTGATGTATTATTTTCACATGACCGCCCACGGTGTGGGTGGTTTGTTTCCGACCGCGGAGCAATTGCTCCACGGCCGCTCGATACGACCGGCCACAATGGACGGTTTTAATGAGCCAACATATAATCAGATGAGTAACTGTCACTGCCTATAATATAACGAGAATCAATTTTGGATCGATTCTCACGCAGTTTGTGAACATGGCTAGAGTTCGTCTAGCAAGTCCAGTCCAGTCCGTCCAGTGGAAATACCTAATTTTGGTATTTTTTATTGATTATATTAGAAGTTACTGCCTCCATTTATTTAATAACTTCATAACTTTCTTTTTTTTGAAGTCACACCAAAAACTTTCTAACCCAAAAATGAAAAGTTTTACCCCACTAACTAATTCTTTCTTATTTTCATTTCACACTTTATTCAATCTATCTCTTACTTTATCACTCACTTACAACTTACCAATATAATACCTCTTACAACATTATTATTTTATTATCATTTTCTTAATCTAAGAGAAAGTAAGGAGCTAGGAAACTCTTATTGGAAGGGTGGGGGGGGGGGGGGGGGGTTTACTGTTTTTGCCAAAGATCGAGGAGATAATGCAATAAGGCCATGTTATCTTCAACTAAATAACGCTGAACTAATGAGGAGTTTTCAACTGAAGTGAACAGAGCCTAACTAGATTTTTCTCCTAGACAATAAAATTTTTTTGTGGTTTTTTATTTCTTATTTTGGATATCTTGAGTTCTAGTTTCTAGGTGAATGTGCCAATAATCCTTTGAAGGTCATTCTAGCGAACGAAAAACTTGATAATCTGCACAATCAATTGTCCACAACCAACCGTTTTTCACCACTTGGCCTTAAAGCTTGGTTGTGAAACATGGTTGAAATTACAAGAATATGACTTAATATCGAGAATCGAATTTGTTGGTAATGATGGAGAATCCATTGGTAAAGAGCCTTTACCAACGAATACCCTAGGTAATACTTTATTGGTGTAAGTCTCGTTGCTAATATTATATCCCCAACGGTTTAAATGTCCATTGGTAATGTAATTATTCCCAATAGATAATCCATTACTAAAATAAAGGTAATACCAACGAATCAATAGTTACCTATTGTGTATGTCCAATGAATATTCCGTTGGTATTATAACACGGGCCCCATTGCCCCACCTTTTGGCCCGTAAGGCATGTCCTCATTACCAAGAAATTATATGAGGAAATTAATATATACCAGGAACGATAAAATTTGATATCTAATTAATGTTTTTTTCTATTTTGAAACTTCAGATAATTCTAAAAGTCAAATAATAAAGAAAATATCCATAAATTGAATGATTTGAAAACAAAAGGAATATAAATTATATGAAAAGTGTAGCAAAATTTGAATTCAACACAATACAAGAAAGCTTAAGGGGCTGATTGGCATGCGACTTAAATGCCCCGATTTAAATGCCTGAATAGTGATCTGAATTGTAGCGGGATTGTTAAAATTGTGTTTGGTATAGAATTGTAATTGGATAGGGTATTATAGGTTTGTTATATAGGTAGAGAAAAATGTTGCTACTGTAGAGGCATTTCGATCTTCGACATTTAAATGCCATATCAAATACAAAATTTCCGAGTAGCATTCAAATGTCCAACCATAAAACATTACATCTCCGTAGTATACTTACAAATACTAGGACAAGTTTTATGTAGTTTTGTACAATAGATAAAGTCAATGATGCTAGGATTCTAACTTAAACCAACAACCTTCCGAAGTATTAATCCCAGAGCCTGAATTCTTTTTTCCATGTGTGCATTCAATAAGTTGACACTGTCTCCATATTATTTGTCGAAAATTTTATCGGCATGCTTCTTCCAGTTGTATCTATCAAGAGCGCAATACAACTCCAGTTGTTATAAGACTCATAATGAACCCATTTAGTAGTAACAACAACAATAACAACATTATAAGTTGTAACACTTGAAGCTCAAAATATCATGAATGAAAAAACATAATGCAATTATGAGTTGGTGTGTCAATCTACAAGATAGCACTGCAAATAAATAATTAAAACAAGATAAAGTCTTGTTAAATAGAGAAATTAGTTATGACCTATATTCTCTCAATCCTATATATATTAACTCAGGCATCAAATTAATGAAAGAAGGAGTAGAAAACATAAATGATTAAATTGCATGGTTTCATCTTAATCACAAAAATAAAGTTCTACTAGGTAAATAAAAAATATTTGCATCTTATATATAGATGGAGAAAAACATAAAGAGTTCATAGTACATTGAAAACACTAAAATTGAATGAATAATCATTTCTCATTTATTTTCAATGAGTACCATGTTGAAGCTGATATTAGAGATTGAAACTAAAATAAAGTAGACAAACAAAATCATGAAGATATATCACAAGGGATAAAAATCAGACATTTTGTACAATATACATTGAACTCTATTACATAAATTATCATTAAAGTAAATGCATGCCTTTTCAATATGGTGACGAATTAATGCCTCGTATCAATGAAAAATATTGTATTCAGTTTGTTTCAGGTTCAAACGAACATCTAAAAAAATCACACACACACAAGAGAAATGAAAGGCAGTCTTAATTTGATAAACTCTTACGGGAAATTTAGAGGGAACATAAGAATTAGGAATTCTATTTTTTTTAAATATATTTTTGACTAATATGTAAAAAGGAATTCATGTGTTGATATGTTACTCAATTTAAATGTCAGGGTTAACATGTCATAAAACCTTTACCAAAAACAACATAAACATTTTTCTATTATGAGTTAACAATAAGCAATATGACTTTTTCCTAAATGAGATGGTATACTCACTACAAGAAAACAACGTTTTTTCTAATGGAATTTTCTAACAGAATGATTTTCCGTTAAAACAGTAACGGAATTTCTAACGGAAAACAATTACATTAGAAATTTCTAACGGAAAACAATTCCGTTAGACGGTTTAATCACTGGCCGGTAACGTTTCTAACGGAATCGCGGATTCCGTTAGAAATTTCTAACGGTATTGATGATTCCGTTAGAAATTTCTAACGGAATTGAGGATTCCGTTAAAAATTTGTAATGAAGAAATGGAGAAAGGGAAATGAGGAAAAGTTGGTTCATCAATGGTGGAAAGGTGGAGCAGAGATGATGAAGTCAGTTTCGGCGACAACACAAATGTCATATAAGGGGACAATAGCGACATAAAGCGCAAACGCACGTAAAAGTAAAAGGAATTGCTAAGGTTGTGTTTGGTTTGCCCCGTGAATTAAGCTGGTTAGCATTTTTTGGAATTTATGGACCTGGATGTAATTGTTGATCTCGGAGGATCCAGATGCAACATAGACATCCTGCAGGGGGTGTATGTAATTATCCATTAATTTATTGATGATATATATACGTACGTACGCACTGCTATATATATGATCGATCGATATGTACGTACTTACTATATATTTATATATACATATAATATATCGATCCCTCATGCATATCGATGATCATTATAACTAGTATATATGTGTGTATCTAAATAGTTTACTTAATTATATG
>JAYMSP010000537.1:0-48008 GCA_036897095.1 Plantago elongata
CATCTAGAATCGATTGATAAATTCGTCTTGTTTAACAATTGTAATTGTAATGCTATATTTCTTGTTCAATAATAATTAAAAAAAAGATCTCGAGTTCCCTGGTTTATTATTTATATGACCCTTTCAATCCATGCATGTGCTTTTAATCATGATTCAGTTCTAACATGACACTCTGCCTATTTATACAGCGTTGGCAAAAGCTCAACAGCTCTTACTTGACCCACAAGAGAGGGAGTATCTCGTGAACCAAGTCAATGCTGCAAAAGGTTGTTCCTTGTACTTTTCCTTCTAACTTCCTTAGTCTTTTTTTTTTTTTTTGTTGAAAATTAACATCAAATTTTACCTGCTCTTCTATTTTGCCTTTTCCCTTTGGTACTGTGTATGCCTACCTGGTTGCATATGCCAAAATGAAAAAATGATTCTTGAGCTATCATAATACTAATTACACCACGTAGGAGATGATTCTTTGTGACCCTAGTAGCTATCAGTTCTAAAATTTCACAGCACTTTTTGTAAAGTTGGTTTGCTGATATGGCAAGTTTGGCCAAATTTAAGTAGAACGGTGTCTAGTCTTTTGAAGTATAGAGCTTTATTCTGTATTCTTGGATCTTTGAAATCATAACAATTTATGATCTGTATATGGAGAAATGCTCACTGTACTAAATATGCGCAGATGAACTTAGAGCTAAAAGAAAGAAGCAGCTGAAAAAGGACAATGCTTCAAAGTTGAAGTCATTAGTGGATGAGGTAATATCTAGCATCAATTTTTTCTTTACGAGTACATGGTTCTCTCCTGTTCCCACAGATTCCACCTTTCCCCTCAAGTATAAAAGAACTGAAATGACTTACACTCGTGGTGGTACTATTATTGTAGTCCTGTTGTTAAGATTCTAGACAGTACTTTGACATTTACTCCTGGAAAATTTTGCAGGGGAAATATGAGGTAGAATTTGAGCAATCAGCGGAGTTTCAGCAGCAGTTAAAATTGAAGGTTCGAGAAATCTTAACTGACCAAGAATGGAGGAGAAGGAAGATGCAGATGAGGGTATGTGGAGGATATTCTATAACTCATATCCAATTAAGTTTTGATGTTTATAATATCTGACACTCTGCCTTCAAATATATAGATATCGGAAGAGGAAGGTAGATTAAAGAAAGATGAGGAAGAAACAAAAGAAATGTGGAAACGAAAGCGTGAACATGAAGAGCAGTGGGAAGGCACCAGGGAGAACAGGGTTAGTTTTTTCTCATACGTATCGTGAACTGGAAAATTTATATTTGTTGCACCTTTCAAATAAATTTGCTTGCGTTGCATTGTTTCATTATTGTTCCTTTTATTTTCAAATCCTCTTCTCCACTACAAGTGTTATGTCACCTTATACCTCTGTCCCATCCCATTACAAAGATATATTTACGAATTTCTGTGCCCATCTCTTACCACAAGATACATTGCTAAAAGAACAAAGTTTATACTAGAAAGGTACATTTTGTGATGTAATTTTCTTTAATTTTTAAACCAGTACAGGAGTAATTCGTGATCAAAACTTATTAGGAAAGTTTTGAGTTTATGACTCTAGGTGATACTAATTGAATACTCATCTCTGTTCCATTCTAATATGCAAAATATGCATGTATATATGTGTCTTAGAAGTTCCAAGCTCTTCATGGGCTTACACTGAGCCTAGAAATTATCCTCTCCATGATATTGCTTGACCTGTTTACTCTTACCTATCAATAGGTCTCAAGCTGGCGGGACTTTATGAAGGGTGGAAAGAAGGTAAGATGATATTGGATGTGTTATCAGTATATCGTATCCAAAAAATTAATTGAAAGGTGACTGATGTGATATCTTTCGACCTATGTACAGGTTAAGAAAGGAGAACTTCGGCCCCCCAAGCTGAAGACTGAGGATCCAAATAAATCTTACGTCCAAAGGCCAGTTAAACGAGGATAAAAAAAAAAGATTATTGTTGCTATTCAATCAATAAACTGTATTTTTGAGATCCTTGGAAGGTGGTATAGTCTTAGTGTTGTAATGTTAAACCAATGATGGTAGCCTAACTATTGTATTTGTGGCACTTGCATATTCGTGATTTTGGGATGACCATTACCTTCGCCTTTCTCCTATAGGTACTACTTGTGCAGAAGATAAAAATGCGTGAATAGTAAAGTTCTCTTGGCCCCTGGATCATGAAACATCAATGTCGTATTGCTTATCCAAAACCCTGGTGACTGGCTCAATAACTGCACTGCATTTATCAAGAGATCCAATTTCAAACATTTTCCTTTGCATCTATAATTCCAATGCTTTTAGTAAAAGATTTCAATCCTAATGGTAAAATTTCAAATGCTTTTAGTAAAAGATTTCAACGCTTAATGATAAAATCTCTTTTAGGATACTGATATGAGCTAAAACAAACTCCTTTTCATGAAAAACTATTAAGAAACATTAACATGGTTTAAATTCGGCAAACTCACCCAATTTGTACTAATAATATTAAGGCGACGTTTTGGACCAGGGGAGGTCTCAAGGTATGAGGACACCGTACTCTTGGAAACCAAATTTGAAATCCAAACCGTACTGTGAACTTTGATTGGTCCACTCAAATGTTTCATTGTACATGGCACACCACAAAATTACACAAGGCAAGACCACCCCATCTATTATACATGCAAGAAACTTCTAAGAATAAATTTTGGAGAAAAAAACACCTCACCAACCACGTATACAATACCTTGCTTGTCCCATTAATCACAGATGAATGGTAATGATAACAATAATACACCTAACATCAAGGGACTAACAAAAGCTAAATAACAAACAAGAAATACATAGCCTGTGCACCATAGAAACAATCCTTCTACCCCTTTAAAACTCATGTACAGATGACATCTCCGGTATCCCTTTGATCTCTTTCCGCACAACAGAGTGTACATCTTCATATCCAACATTTGCCTCCCCACAAAGGCTTCACGTGTCTTTCAAAGATACTTAGGAGCTCCGAGCCCCCCCAAGAAGAGAAAATCTCTTAGGAGAGAATTCTCCATGAAGCATCATGCTATGTACAGTCAACTGGAAAATTCCAGGTGCGAGCATGACTCTGAACCAATAAGGAAACCAACTAGGGGCTAATCTAAATCCAAGCAAGAGAACCTCGGTCGTTGGCCCCTTGAGGGCGTCCTCTAGTAGGTGTAGGTGGCCTGTTAGCATTAAGTTCCTTCATCCCAAAAACCAGAGAAATGGTCAAATCAGGAAAGCCAAAAAAAAAACATGATCAAAAACCAGTAGAACTCTCTTGGTGCAGAGTGAGTATCTAGTAGACAAATATAAATATTGTATAAGGTCAGAGATAAATATAAAACCTGCATCCACGTGTCTTCTATATGTCGTTCGGGGGAGTTTTCTGGTGATAAATTTGCAGGAGGCAATGGATGTATTAATTTTGGCACAACCACTAAATCTCTACCCAGAACTAATATAGCACCAGCATTGTTTGCGGTACCTTTAGAAAATCAAAATATAAGAAAATATAAGGAGAAATAGCATTGGCTAAATTGGGGACGCAGTCACGTGCTTGAAGCCAGCAGAAGAATAGTAAGATTTAGGCCATACCACAGTAGTTTGTGGCAGAAAAGAGAGTTATTAGATGTCCCTGAGCAAATCTTTCAAACCCATCCATTACACATTCATGTGCTCGAACTATCAATTGCAAATCATTATTGTTACAGAATTCCATGACACGGTCAGGCTGCAAAAAATGAAAAAATTAATTCATGGTAGAAAATTACCTTCTCCTGACCTGGCAAAGGAGAAAACAATAAATATTTACCTAAATTGAGGGAGGGATGGGAAGTAAACAGAATCATTAAGGATGGAAGCATATGAGATGAGCTTTGAAGATATGGGCTAGGAAGTAGGAACTCTACAAGATGTGCATAACTCATTGTATTACCAGGAGAGAAGCCGCCAATAAAAAGGTTTACATAATTCCATCAGAGATTTCAGAAAAGCTAGGAATAGAAAACTTATAAAGCGAAGAATGAAATATAGAAGTGTTTTTTTCCTTTTAATAGTACAACAAAAGCATGGAAGTTATCATATCCATGTTATATATGAGATAACTACTACAAGGAGCAATATATATAGTGTAGGATATTCCTCAGTGGAGTCACAAGCTGTGGATGAAATAATGCTCTAGAATTAAAAGCAATCATTCCACGCAAACGGCTAATCTAGCCAAAAGCAAGTTCTGTTTTCAAAATTGAGTGACACAATCTACAGGAGCTCCTGGCTCATAAGCATACATTCCAAACGTGATAATTCCTCCAATAAGCAATATATAAGTGTGATCAACACATGTGACATCGGCAATTTACAGTTCCAAAAGATAAATAAGGCAAGAACAATTCAGTCAAGGATCTCTGTCCAAAGACTTATAGTGTGAGAATAGGAAGAGCCACTATTATTTGATTTGATTAAGCAAGAAAAATAAAGAATTGAAGCAAATTTATGCAAGAGACACTCACCCCAAAAGTAACCAACCCAGGACCTCTTGCATTGGGACGTAATCCTTCTACACTATCATTTTCGGTGGGATCAGACCTACAAACAATAATATTAGCATTCGTCTTTGAGAAACCAGAAATCGATGGACCAATTCAAGATTGTAATGACTAAAACGGACTAACCATAGTAAATCCATAAGCACAATTGAACCCGCCTCCATGGTAATCGGCCGCTGAATACTCTCAATCTGTTCAACATGGTTTATTGATCGCCCAATGCCACCATGCATACAAATTATTTTCTTTTCAATCAAGGCGGCCAGAGGAAGCCAGTTAAACAATCTGTTTATTCGATGCCACGTCCATATTCCATCTCTCTCACCCTATAGAGACAATCATTATAATGTGTATTGCTTAACCAAGAATAAAATATAAAAATATAAAAAGGAGAAGTGGACTTGCCATGCGTTCAATGCACTCAATTCGAAAGCCAAAGAGCGCATTGATATCTGCAGCTTCATGATTACCACGAATTAAATGTACTTGATGGGAATACTCAACCTATATAATGAAGTGTTTGCACAAAGACATGCATTATTAGTATGTATTAGAACATCAACTGACAAAAAGCAGCACTAGAAGAAAAATGGGCCACTACCTTCAAAGATAAGAGAAGAGTTATTGTTTCCAAGCTGTGCTGTCCTCGATCAACATAATCACCCAAAAAGAGATAATCTATATATCTACGGAAATAAAATCATAATCAGCCTTAAAAATCTGGCAGTGAAAGAGTATACAAGTCAAAGAAAAATAGTGTATGAGCACTTCAAAGCAAGTAAAACTATGGCGAAAGGAAGTGTTCTTACAGAAATGTGTTCAATTCAGGTAAAATCTATGTAAAGCAATCTTACAGTTATCCCATGAGTAAAAGATAATGGAACTTTGAGCTTCCCACAAAAACATACATGAAAGACAACGGAATCTTAGGTGTTAGATTGTCACAGTGCTTTAACAGCACCAAATACATGAAAATAGTAGTATTTTTACAGGGTGCCAAGTAAGTTAATCACCACCAATAGCAAAGGGATTTAGAGAGAGAGAGTTATACATACAACGAAAATGGAAGCAAGTTTTTGCCAGGCATAATGGTTATATGATTGATATATTATTGAAGGATAGTTGTACCATATTGAGATAAGGTGTTTTATAAGGAGCATTCCGAAACGACTAATTTGTATTACTTTGTGAGCTAGCTAACTTCAGATATGTAAATGCAAATAGAATGTCACAAATCCAGTCAGGATAATAAAAAAGTAATAAAGATGATCTGGAGCATACGCTATATCGCCGGCAGTAGAAGGTGATCCATACTCATCGAACAGTCGCATCAGATCTCCAAACTGCCCATGCAAATCACCGAAAATCTTAATGGGAGCTTTCAGCTGCAGTACACTGGGCTCACTAGCAAATATCCTCTCAGCACTGTCACAGAGATCTGCAATCTCATTGCAATCCAGGAAAAATTGTCTGCGGACCGGAGGTTTCCAGCCACGGGGTTTTAGAAGATGTGCAATCACCTGAGAATAGGCACAGAAGATTTTGAGACAAATGCACGAGAATTTTTTCTAATTCCTGCTTCGTAACACAACAAATTTAACAATAAAACATACAAAAACTAAAACAAGAATAATAATAAGAAAAAACAGTTGCGTTCTTTATGTTTATCTAAATTTTCATAACTGCAGTCCTTAGCAAAGAGGCACGTGCAACAACTAGAAATTTGATGAAAGTATGAGTAGCCAAAATATTCAGCAATGAAATTCAATCAGAATTTATGATCAAAATCCATTTTGTACCACATGTATATCACCTGTACAGGTTTTACTTTCCTTCTTTTTTCTTTTTTTTATTTGCAAGTGGAGGAATAGTACCTTCTTTGGTACACTGTTAATTGACATTTGCCGATCTAAGAGCTTCCTAGCGGCTGTTGCATTTTCAGGAGTCCCATAACTAACCCGCCTGCCTTCATTTTCAAACTGGTCAATTGAAAGCTGTCTGACCATACCACCTAAAGCACCACCTGTCTCTGCAGCTACAACTACCTGTGTATTTTCATATACATTTAAAATATAGATATGAAATGCAACTGCAACACAAAAACATATCAGATTCCTGATACTAACCGCACGATGATGAAGTCTAACTCCTGCTGGGGCAGAATTATTCAACACTGCATCATCGGGCTTGCTCAAAGTAGACATCTGTTTTCCACTGGGGGTTGCCTCAGCACCTCGATCCCTATCTGGCAGCTCAACTTCTCCATTAACTTGACGTGCTTTAGCAGCTGCCAGTGTAGCACTAATTGCCTCGCGCTCTGCTGCAGCTGCCTCAACTAAGTATTCCACGCCTTTGTTTGATCTGTGCAGGACGATATTTATTAGTCAGGGAGCTCAAAGACAAATTTAAATAACGAGTTATTCACGTAGAAAAATTAAAAACCCACCTAGAACCTTGGAGCATGGCGTTTTCTGTGCTTATATCAGTATAGATGTCACCATTTACAGGTGGGGCAACTGGATTCCCAACCACAACTGCACCGTCACCAGAAGCATCTGGCACAGATTCCCGTGTTCTATCATCTGTAAATCTATATCCACCTTGTAACTTCCCTAGCTGCACATTGGAGGCAGCCGCTGCAGCAGCTGCATGAGAAGCTGCGCTAGTTGTTTCAGCAGCAGCTAGATCCTCAGCAACAAGAAGATCATCCAGTAGCACACCTATGGCAAGAAGCACTAGGTGAATGGACTAACAAAACTTGCCAAATAACCAAACATACAGCATAGTTGTTTGTGAAGGCCAACTTTACAACAATTTATGAATAAAAAATCAACATGAACAATGAGGAATATTGCAACCTGCATTTTGCAACACAGAATTGACAATTATTTCACTACTAGAACGCCCATGTGAGCTGCACGTGTGTCCCTCCTAGTTCTCTTCATGTTGTGCTAGACTTAATCTTATTTATCATTTACAGCACTGGCACAGAAAAGAATTCTGCAAATTAACTGTAATGCATGTGCATTTGAATTTGATATATCCCCTCATTCTAAAAGGCCAAAAAGAAAAGGAAATAAAAGTTGCAAGTTTCTCTCAGCACGGTCAAAAACTTCCTAATAATGGTTCATGACAAAGTTACACAGTACACACTGCTATGTGGACTAGCTTGCGTGTCTTTATAAAGGAATCACAGAATAAAACTATTGAGCATAGAGCAGTGTAATTACTAAAAACCATAGTCCTAGATAATAAGCATGGTATTTGTAATTTGTTGGCGATGAACATACAGTAGTTTGGCCACGAAACCAATGCGTAGACTCGAGATTTATGTCCTCAGAAGAACAAGGGAGTGACTGATGAAGTCATGGCAAAACATTGAACTATAAAGTTATGGAGTACGAATTCAGTTTAAACAACATTTGGTAAGCAACAACAGCCAATAATTTTGATAAAATGAGAGTCAAACCATAACATACTCCCTCCGTAACTATTCATCAAATTATGACAGTGCCATTATTTATAATACAAATTGAGCCACCTAAATATCCTTCCAACTTTATTACTTAGTTGGGGTATAACTGGTAAAGAAAATTAAAATTATCCTCAATTTGTACAGTGATATTATTTACATTTGAGTAAAATTTTGGATAAAAAGATAAAATTTATGTAGGAACAGAGGGAATATGATAGAAACGAAGACAGACGATCAAATAAATCAATAGCTGTTTATACTTGAAGTTAGTATATTGACCGTAAGGGATGAAAGCATGTAATATTCAGTATAAAAAATTCCAGGTAAGTAGCCTAAAAAGAACAATGTATTTCACCGAGCAGGATAAAATTATAGCCTATAGGTGCCTAGAAACAGAATAAAAAAGAATGCAATTCAGATGAAAGTGTTTATCAATCTTTTTCAATTTCGCGAAGTGACAATTATCATGGCTTACCACCACGTAGACCACCGTAGATGAAGATCAGGTCGCCAACAGCAGCAGCAGCATGTCTGCATCGTCTTGTCAATTCAACTGCTGCATCCCCGCCAGCAGCATCAGCACTGTACCTGCCAGTTCTCGGACTAGTAACAACAGATTTAGTATCACACCAGACTCCTGCTGCTGTATCCAAAACTTGGGAACAAAAGAAAATAGATGTTCAGTCTCTTTCAGTGTAACACACTTTTTAATAAACACCCAAAAGAAACAAAAATCCAGAAGAAACTCAATAAAGATGAATACCAGCAACACTTGAGGAGTCCTCTACCATGCGTCCACCGCCTAAGGCCCCTCCAGATACATGAAGACGTGCATTTACAAAAACCTAAATAGTAGAATATCAACAATTTTGCACTTTGTACCCAACATTACAGAGACGGTGGTTTCATGACCCAATGAGTATGTACACATAAGCATTTTCAGAAAGATCTGACATATTTAAGAACTTACCGCTGCATGTTGATACCTCGGAGACGGGGAAACGCCAGGAGCAATGGCCCATTCCCAGCGACCATCTCTGTGTTTCGCAAGCCCATATGCACTAGCAAGTGGCTGAACATCAAGTTGTGGAAATATTACACATCAACTAGAGAGCTATGACCGACGAATATTAACAATCATATAACCTAGCAACTACTACACCATTTTCTTCGAGTGATACATAATTTCTTCAGTCACGATTGCAGATTGCATACATATTCATTTTAATCACCGGCATGAGCTAAAGTAGGAAGTGAAATGCAGTAAAATTAGGAAAGCAGTTGAAGAAACTGCTGAGCAAGAAACCAAAAATGCCTAAACCAAGCTAACCATATTTTTAGTTCTTGTACGTGCGATCAAACAAACAACTACATGTATATGGTAGGCAGAGTGATACTTACCACCAGTTAAGCAACGCATTTTCTTCAATATATTATATAATAGTACTTTTAGTACTATTATAAGACAATAAGAAATGTTGTCGATGAAGTTCACCAATTTTCAAGGTCCATAGCTCAAAAACTTGTGCATCGATTTAATACATTAATGAAATGATCCGTCTGTTATTCTGGGCAATGGAAGAAATTATAATCCGGATTTTTTTAAATTAACCAGGAAACTCAAGTTGCAGAAGTTTATGGCAAGAGAAAAACCCATTCAATGCAATATCTTCCATAGATTTTCTGTATCACGCCTAAGATCTAAAGAGAACAACTAACCCGAACCTCATACTATATGCAGTAGTTTAAGTATAGGAAGAATATAATACATGAGCAGAAATGAAGACTTCTGTTCACTACTGTATTTTATCGGCCTTAGGCCTGGAATAAAAGCTTAACTTCCATCTGTTAATGATCATTATTAAGGCTTATTTATTTTAGTTGTTGTATGGTTTGAGCTTGTGAGCTGCAACATAAAATAGCAAAAGCATGACTTGAAAGTTCCAGAAATGCACTAACCACACTATTTGCATCCCTCCCACCGCAGAGAAGAAGAAGGCCATCAGATCGTGCACTGGCAGTTGCATACCTGCACACGTGAACCAAAGAATGGAATTGACAAGTTTCAATGCTCACAGCGTACAAGTACTATAAATGCCACACAAAAGGATTGATATATCCAGAGTAGATTTAAAACGTCTCAATCAAAATTAACAACTCAGATATTCTAATATCAATTCTAAAAACTGATTTAATAATACAAGACTACGCATTAAATATGCCACACAAGAATTTAATTTAAGCCCATGAAGGATTTTATCCCAATTCCCAGACATACTTGAAACAGAAACGTGATGCAAAAGTTTATGAGAGAAACTAAGCCAACTAGGATAGTTCCGGAAACATACATGCATGGTGGTGGACCTTCACCTTCTGGCTCCAACTTTCTCCATTCATATGGCTTTGCAGCAGTATCTAGAGCCCATACATCAGCTAAAGGACGTTTACCTATTAATAATGCACTAAAAATTATTCTCCTACTATAACAACTAACGTGGAGCAAGATCAAACACAACATGGTACGAACCATCATTTCCACCAATTGCCATAAGATACCGCTGTCCCACTAAAGCCATAACATGTCCATAGCGAGGTCCTGGTCCGGGACCTTGGACCACAACTCTATAAGAAGCCAAAATTTTCAGTGATAAGAGAATACGTCAAAAAGATATATGCAGGTGAATTTGTCAGTGTAAGGATGACACTTTTTCATGAGATACTCAGTGAACTAGTTTTCTTTCTTCTTCCTAATATGAGGCCTAACCTATGCCATCTTGGCCGTTGTTGAGTAAGGTCTAAAACATGAAGATCTTCTGCAGATAAACCAGCTGGACCAATCCCACCCTGAGAAGGTAAAGAATACTAAATGTCATGTAATCTGAATCGTACAAATAACAGATAAGAGAACTTCTGCAAGATCTTTCAGGTATTCACGTACCTGAATGACAACCATGGTGCCCACAGCAGTTGCAACATGAGCTGCTCTAGGTGTGGGTGGTTCCCCAATGGGGGTAATTCTGTGAGATTAAGCCAGAATTTTCAGTTAGGGTTCAAACTAATATGAGCAACAATCTCATCCTGACAAGAGAAACAACGGGACAAACAATTCTAGAGATGAGTGACCAATCAAACCTCACCTGGACCATTTATTCGTCAAAACATCATAAGAGTGCACATCAGCCGTTGCACCAGCCAACCCTGCAATCAAAAGCATGCTTAGATTTCCTAGGTAGCAAAATCAATCAAGGATTGTTACTGATCACTGCTGGGCAGCATGAAACAATTTTGCAATACGTTTCTGCTGAACCGGAACCTCTACAATCAGAAAACATGCATGCCCTATTTCTTTACACAAGAATTAAAAATTAGCCCCTATATTGGCAGTACAATTAAAAGCAGATTCCAAAGCTAAAAGTATAACCCCTGCTCCAAAACTCAAACACAAGCTCAGCAAGTTATTGTAGTAACTGATCCTTCGAGAAACGTAAATCAACCTCAGAACTAACCTAGTACGGTCTACATGAATTTAAAACCAGAAAGTAGTAAACCCTATTCTAATCATCACATGATCAAAATTCAGCATAATCAAGACAGCCACACATCAGAAAGTAGATTTAAACATACTAATCCCCGCACTTCCAGCAGAAGTAGGTGTTCCAGAGCCCGCTGAATTCCCTTCCAACGCCGTAGCTCCCCCAAACAGAATCAACCTCGGCCCAAGATACCCCGGACTACCCTCCTCCCCAACCGCAGGCACAGCCGTCAACGTATGCCCACACCTCGGCCCCGGCCCATCCTCCTTCTTGTCCATCAACGCATTCACCACAGTGTACGACGGAGCACACCTCGTACCCGGCACCACCGCTCCCCCTCCACCACCATTACTCCCACTACTAGCATTCGCATCATTACCAGCAGTAGTACGCTGTGAAGTATCGGATCCTGCAGTGTCCTCCCCACCGTTGGCTGTGGCAGAAACCTGCTCCACCGGATCCTGATCGGGCTCCGTCGCCATAGCCGAATCCACATCCATTGTGTTAGAAGAAACCCTAATTTCGAAGGAGATCGGAGGTCTTGATTCAAACAATTCGCATTTGCAATCGTGGATTCACACAAGCCCTATGTAGCAGCTAATCGTTCAAATTCTCCCAAATTACCTCAAATTGCAACAATTTGAAAGTCTGTAGAACACAATCAGAAAAGCGGTGAGTGAGGATACGAACAGGACGGCAAATCCATAGACGAAGGAAGTTTCACAAACACAAATACAGTGTATATATATGTATGTATAGGTGTGTGTGTGTATAGGTAGGTATAATAAGTGTGATGTGTATGATGAATCTATGTTATGTTGTTGTTGTCTCTGTGGAGCAGGAGAAAAGGAAATCATCCACCATTTTTTTTTCTTCTTCTTCTTTTTACCTTTTTCCGATTTCTATGCTTCTTTTCGTGGCGCGTATCTTTCAAACTCGATCAATGCTAAATGACGGGGTTTAGCACGGGACTACAACAGAACTGGACATCCGGTGTAATTACTTGTAAACTATCGTTCGATCAATGTATGATCTCTTCTCATAAAGTTTATCATATTGAAAAAATTATGATTAATATGATAATTTCATATTGAGAATCTATAATTTTAGTGACATTTGTTACAAACATATTTCAGGATTTGACTTTTGTGATTTGGAGATGTTGATATACATATATGAGTGTCGAACTCGATTTTTAATTAATTATATTTTAAGTCTGATACGATTGTGATTTTGTTGTTTGTTTCGATGAGTTAAATTGAATTAGAAGTTGTTAAATTTGAAAATGTTGGTAGGTGTTTGCAAAAAACTATATATTTTAAAGATATAGAAGTTAAATGGTATTAATAATGTTTCCAAACTTACATCGTGGGTAAAGACAATTTAGAAGTTCTTTGATAAGATCCAATCAGAGTGTTTTTTATCTAAATTTGTTCAATTAAAAAGATATTGCATATTCTCACTTTTACTTCTCCTTGAAATTACGCTCTAAAATTCAACTCATAAGTTATTAAAAACACCATATAAATTCACATATAACTTTAGTACATCTTGTTAATTAATAGAATAGTAGCCTACCAACAATATAAAAATATTGAAATTTGTAATACTCGTCATTGGGCATATGAGCATTGTAATAAAATTAAACCAATTCACATGAGATAATCATATTAACAAATTAAATGTACGAGTGATAATTATAGCACGAATTTAATGTTACATATATTTTTAATAATAATTTAATTTTAATTATTCGTTTACATGTATTAACTCGAACCTCCAATCTATTGATGAAAATAGTAATACATTTTTAATTGAGATTTGATTCGTTATCAATTAAGGTCATGTTTAACAAAATTAGTTGAAAAAGTAGTTAATAGTCGGTGAGGTAACTTTTTTTTTCAACAAACTAATTTGTTTAGCTTATTAAACCAGTTTGTTTGAAAAGTTATACATTTAAGTAAAACAAAATCTCATTAAATTAAAATTTTAATTGAAAAGTTAATGGTAAATAATAAAATGTTCGGTTAAATTGTGGTGTGACGGTTTTTTACATAGGACGGGGCAGGCCGGTAAGCATCTGTTACAGTTGGAGCGGCAGTGAAAATACGATTGGACTTGTTCTGGACGAAATGGAATCAAACGACATATGACAACATACACACGCGATAAGAGGCGCGTGATTCATGGAATCTTGACCTAGCCTGACATTTTCATATGGGATTAGAGCTGGCTTTCATTATTTTAAACTACTACTTCTATAACTTCATTATTTTATGGAGATTTAATTTAGAGTTATAATCCTCACAGTTTTTACAAACTTTCATCAGAGTATGATAATGTACAGTTACATAATCTACTTAATTATATTTTAATTAATCTGTAATTAAAGTTAAAATTTATTAAATGCAAAAAGTAACAAAACAGACAATTGAGTATGTAATAAAGTTATATCAAATGAATATCTAAAACAATTTTACTGTAATATTATATGTGAGTATTTTATGTTCGAGTTTAATTATTATTAAATTTTAGAAGTTATATAATAAGGACAAGGAAAGAGACTAATTAGTTTAACGTTGGGATGTATTATTGTTTATTATATGTTTGCTTGCATTCGAGGAGATAGTTGACACATATCCTAACATATACATGAGCTGAGCATAGGTTGGTGTTAACACACAAAGAGATGTCATCAACTAAGATTAAATTAATTACAAGTGATTAAACAAAGGAATTTTCTATTCTAAGTTGAGTTATACGGAACTTTTCATAACCATGTCAAATCAAATGTTTAATAGTATTTAGGTCAGGTTTGTTATACCGTTTGAGCGTACATTTCCCCACTCAAATCGAATATTTTTGTATATAAAAAATTTAATTTCAATTGAAAAATACCACTCAAATTCTATACCAATTAGTCCCTTAATTTCACACCTTCGATGGATAGTTAGAGGCCTTCCTCTATATTTTTCTTATTAATCATAAATGATTCTACTAATTAATAATGTGCAGACTGCAGAGCATTATAACAGAATCAGGGTTAATCATCTATGTAATCATTGCACACCAAACATAAACAGTACTGGAAGTTGAAGCAAATTGGGTTCCCCTTCGTGCATTAAGGTTCTGACAATAAATGAATTCATGAATTTAATGTGTACACTCTTGCACTCTAGCTATTTATATAGCTCAAATAGTAAAGAATGCTAGTGGTATAATATCTAACTATGATCTCTCGAGGAATATTATTCGAAATTAATTAAAAGGACTTTGAGCTATATAAATGTGTGACTAGTTATATACTCCGCGTTTAAAACTCTCATACTTTTACTTAACGTGTGTTACAAAAGTTGTAATTTAACACTCAGTGCTGGAAATTAAGAAATATTCACTTCATAACATTAATAGAACTATCCTCTTGGAGAGGATAAAAACATTTAATTTTATTTTAACTTCTAGCAGTGGTACTTACTGTGTAAAATATAAATACCACTTTGCCAGTAAGAAAGTACTCTTTTTCATGCTTTTCTGTCAAAACAAAATTCAGTTGGAATATCACTTTTTCAGAATTAAGAGCATCCACATCAAAGTAGGACACAACTATCACACAACTTTTGGTAAAATATACAAGCACAACATGTATGGTGTAATTTATGATACTTCCATATTTGACCCTTTTCTTTGTTCTCCAGCACTACCTCAGGGACTCTCGTACTCTTTCAGAGGAAAAAAAATTAACCACTTGGATATTTAGGAGTTTCTATACGTGTTAAATGTGCTATAAAATTATTAAGATGCGTCTGGAACTTCAATATAATTTACACACTTTTTAGAAAAATTATAATAGTTTTGTGTTCATGTCTTAGTGCAGGTAATCTAGAGTGATTTCGTATGATTTACATACGAGTTGTTTGATTTCATTTTAAGATAACTTTTGTGAAATTTAACAAAATCCGAACTTAGCGAACATTTAATGCTGAAATATTCTCCTAGAGTTTACTAACATAGTATCTATCTGCATTCCCAACAAGTAGTTATAAACGATTGACACCCATAACTAATTAGTACTACTAGCAGTATGATAATAGTAGTAAGAAAAGGACAAAGAAAACATGAATATGCATGTAGTGAAGAGAGCAAGAGACAAGAAAAACTGAGTCTTTGAATTGAATAAGATGGGATAAACTATGTCACGAGTTCAGTTCAGTTCCCAAATAGCACAAATCTCCATGTTTCTGAAATTCCCAGAAACCAATCACATGTATTCTGTGATTGTGTTTAATCCAAGGACCAGCCACATTAACTAACTGACTCACATAGGTCATCCTACACTCAATGGACTTCAATATATAGCTCCTTGTAAAACTTTGTGTAAAACAAAAATAACTTCATTTACTGAATTATATTTTCTTGTTCATTCATGAGTAAAATTAACCTTATAATCATGCATATGAGAATGCTATCTCAAATGAATTGGACAGGTGAACTCATGTCCAGTTAATTCTGGGACTACTGGTTTGGTAACAGTTCAATTGTCCGCTCATATACATTCCCCCATTGTTCATGAAAACACATGTTAGATGTACAACACTTCCAAACCCCACCTCCAGGGGATAAGAGTAGCTCTTATCGATCATGGGGAGTGTTACCGGTAGAACCTCACTTTTTATCACAGGTCCAACTGCCACCGTGAGGGAATGACAAAGTCGAAAATACTCAAAAGTACTAAATTAGCAAAAGACACACATCTATATCACACTCTGATCAATATCCCCTGGAACTTTGTTTGATGCTCTGCTATAGAACTGCCAATCTAGAAGTGTACTTGATTCATTAATGAATTCAAAGTTTCTTTAACACCTTGACATTGAAGTTGACACAAATCTGCAGAAGATTCATAGAGAACCTGGAGAAAAATACATATCTAGAAAAAATATAACTAAATGCAGTGCTATCTTTCATAGATTCATAATAATGAGGTTATACAGGATATCATACTTTATCGAGAAAGTAGAAATTACACGCAGCTGAGTGTACTGTACCCCTAAATGAGCATGGTTATCTGCTTTGACATGATGATGCCAATAAAGTATAGCCTCTCTACAGCCCCATTAAGTGTTCATTTGCCCTGTGTTTACAGGCTTTTGAAAGACCCTAACCACGGGCATTCCATCATACTCACCGTTAACCACTCTCCAGGTGCGGTCTTTCTTCCTCTGAGGCTTCTTGTGCTGCTTATGAGGTGCACGAGAAGGCTTCTTCACTGGCTTGGCTTCTGCCAATCCATTTGAGATGTCAAAAGAGTTCAGATCACTCAATATGTGTTCCAAACTAGGTCCAGCCTCATTTTCACTATCTGAAGATTCAGACTCTTCTACCTCTGAGGATCTAAGTTCATTTGCCTCTTCTGCCACTTCCTCTTCATCACCGAACATTTCTGGGGGCATCTCATAGTGAGGAAGCTTTCCATCAAGATAATCTTTCAACATTAAGCGGGCTGCCTTAGTTTCATCAGGCAATCCACTTGAAGCAACATATCCACGAGAAGCACAATACGCCCTCAAAAGCTCCGCGGCAAAAGGTGGCCTGTTTTGTGGCTCATAAGGCTTTGGTGGTGGTAAAGAGATTCTGTAAACATTCTCGATAGCAGTACGTGCGACTCGATTGGCGACAACTTGTACTGCCTCACGGTGCTCTGTCATGCGATCAATGGGTAAAACCCCAGAAGCAATCATCTCGTACCTTGAACTAGTAAATGAAGGAAACACCAGACCAGGGCAATCACATAGAGTGAGTTTTTCGGATATTATTAATGTTTGAAAATGTTTTGTTTTTCCAGGAGTTGAAGTTACGCCTGTCTTTTTCCCGCCCACCAAAGCATTGATGGTTGAACTTTTTCCTACATTTGGATAGCCAACAAATCCAACAACAACAGTTTGCACCTTTAAGCTTTCACCATCCGAATCAATATCTGATGGGTTCGGACTTGCTGTAGACTTGGATTTGTTTCTCATTGAAGCTATCTCCTCAGCTTCAGATTGCAGACGCGCGAGTAGCTCATCCCTTCCATATAGTTTGGTAACTGTATCGGCAGACTCTAGCTCATCAATTTGCATGCCGAAGGATGGTTTGAGATTTTTGCCCTCTAATGCAGCAGTAGCCGCCTTAGCTGACCAGAATAGAAAGAGAATCCCGTTCTCGTGGAAGTATTTAGCCCATTTTTCTCTGAAACATACAATCACACATTTAAGGCACCAGATGAGATTTAAAAAAACAAAAAAACCTAAGGAAAATGATGTGCAGTTGTACCACTGACCTGACAGAAAGAGGCAGAAGATCCGCCTTGTTCACTAGAAGTAACGTCTTTTTATGCTCATCAATTTCTCGAGCATATGCCTGCAATTTTGTGAAAACAGACTTGGCATGAGAAATTTATGACAGGGAGATAAGATAGCATGTTCGCCATGTAATATGTATGATCCCAGATTTTATAACGATGGAAAAGCAAAGTGATATTTAAGATTACGAAGAATTACCTCAAGATCAGGACAGCGGTAAAAGAGAGGATCCCTCGCATCAACAACCATCACAATCTTCACAAATAAACATTACAAGGAGGGTTAGCACCTGATCGAAAATTGAAGTGTTCTGTGAAATTGATTCATGAAACAAACTTTGGAACTGATTATTTTTATTTTTTGCCTCTCGTTGTTTTTCTCCTATAATTAGATCGTGGAGTATAAAGAGTTGTTCATCCTAGAACTGAGTTGATACTTCTCTGTGTCTCACAAGAAGAAAAGCAAATGGAATGAACTGATTTGGTTTATTCTTAATCTATATCATACAAGTTGGTAAACAGAGCCACTTGGCCCCTCAAAATATCTAAAACATAAAGACTGCCTTACCAGATCACTGCGCTCAAGAACCCTCCAAAGCTGTCTCCAGATATCTAGGTTCTTCTCGAATGGGGTAAGAACTAGACTCTCATTCTCCTCAAGCCTGCAATGGTCGTACAAGATTAAAAAAAAAAAGTTCGTTAGAGAAAAACAAGGTTATTTGCAAGAATCTCGTCAACTACAAAGTCAAATACAGTGACTAGGACAGATGAGCATAGCAAAGCACAGCATACCAACAACGTGTGACAAATCCAAATGCACTCTGGGCAATCCATTATGCAATAGCTTAAATCAATTTTGTAATAGATGCCTGTAGACTTACCCAGCAAGGATGCGGCGCCACTCGAGAAAAGCTTCTTTCTCATTAGCATCAAGCTCATCAAAAGACATATTAGCATTCCACGCCGGTCTGTATAGTGATAAACCCATACATCAACCTCACAAAGTCACCACTAACAATATACACGACCCAAGTATGCATAGATATCACTACAGGAAACAAAAATGAATCACCATACCTGCGAGGAATACGAAGGCTACTAGCATGCAACGCCTCCTCTTTCTTCTGCTGCTCCCTCCTTTCCTCTGGTGTCATCTCACTGATACTCGAACCAGAGTCCCTGTCAAGTGTCCAATCCGGATAAAACAACACTTCACAAACTCAAATTAATCAATCAAACCAATTGCTCGGACAAACAACAGACACGGTACAAACAGCTAAAACTCATTAAAAAAATGTCCAATAGTCCCATACAAAATAAAACAGCACTTCCCAAACTCAATGAAATCAATTGCTTAAACACACAAGATAACCAACAAGGCAGCTCGCATACAAATGCCAATAAACCGAATCAAATGCATAAGCAAACAATAAGCACGAATGAACAACAATTACACACTGATGCTGGTCCCAAACTTAATTCAATCGACTAGAAACAACAAAACAGCTAACAGTCTCATTTGAATTAGCTAAAATCAACTGCATAAGCAAACAATAAGCACGGAGGAGTAACAATTACATACTGATGCTGGCCCCAAACTCAATTCAATTGCCAAACAAACAAGAGAAACAACAAAACAGTTCGCAAACTCATTTCAATCAATTGAACCGCACAATAAGCAGAAAGGAGCAGGAATTACAGATTGATGGTGGTGAGGTTGACAGGAGGGTTGATATCGGAGTAGAGACGGTGAGCCTCATCACGCTGCTGGATGACGGCGTCGATGTCGCTGACTTCCGTGACGGATTCCAGAACCTTCTTATGCTGGCTACGGTACATCCTACCTTTCTCCTTGGTTTGCTGGATCATCTGGTTGTGGTGCTTCACCAGGGCTCGACCTAGGGTACCTTTGTCCCCTTTTCCTACCATTGTGTATCCTTTCTCGTTTTGCTGTATTTCTCTGCTATGAATTTCGATTGGGTTCGATTTTCAACTGGAGAAGAAAGCTAGCGGCGGTGAAGAGGTGGTAATTAGGTCCAAATCGCGCCACCCAGTGTAGACAGATTGTTTACGCAGAAACGTGTTGGGATTGGGTACCTTAAAGTTGCTATAAGAACGGTCATGTTTATCAAACACGAATCCGAAACTATCATACGAGCAAACGTCAATTAAAATTATTGTTCGATTATTTCAGTTTCGAAATACCCCGTATTTTAACAATTATATATGAGAGGAATTTAAAGAAAACTTATGTTTCCAATTACATAATCACTCTTTATATGAATAGTTGATTTACAAGAGATTAAAGTCTCATGAACCTGAACTCCATCAGTCAAAATTCACATACTAGTAGGAATGAGAGGGAAAAATTCCCAGTAGCCTGCACGCTCGACATATCCATACAACATGCCATCACCAGAGATCATCCAACGATATACCAATTCGTCCATATCCTCATCAAACGCATCGAAGTGATACCAATTGTTGTTAGCCCACTGCACGTTGCAGTAGAATAATGTCGTGCCCCAAATATTAGGATTGAAACTCCATATGAAGGTTTCATTATCATCCAATTGGTGGTACCCGAGGTCATTGTCTTTTGATTGGCAATGCAAGTTCAGTCGCGTTCCATGTCCAAGTCGATTTGTCACTTGGGCATAAATTCTGGCTTGAATGCATCTTGTGGAGAATAAGAATAGGAGAATGCAGATTAGTTTGTTGTTGAAAACACTGATCATCACTGTAGATTGTGCTAAGAATGTACAGAATGTTGCCAATAATGCAATATCATAAAGGTTGTGACAATTTTGTAACTATGGTGCAAGCAGATATTTATGTGGGTGTGGAATTGCATGTATATCTACCCTTCTTTAGCTCATTCACAATGACATGACAGTGAATTGGGCAATAATATTGCAAAGTAATGCTCAGGCAAAGAAAATTGCAGGTTGTAAAAGTAAGAAGTATGAGTGTAGCTTGAATTTGTAGGGAATAGTGGAGTTTATTTGGTTTATATTTAAAACCAATTTAATTTAAATAGCATGTCTTAAAATGAATAGTAAATGAATTGCAGTAGGTTGAATTTAAATAGCATGTTTTTATGATCACATTGCTCATAGAACATTCTTTAAATAGTGTTATAGTAAATGATCTTATTATTTAATTGTCCGTAAAATAATAATTAATTAAGGTTATTAAAATAAGTAAAAGCAAGAAGAGATAAATAGTAAAGGAGTGAAGGTAATGTGGTAGAACGAGTGTAAGAGTTTTCTAAACTTAATATTCGTACTACCATTAAAAGTTACCCTATTAGCTAACCAAAGCGAAATAAATAAACTGAGTAATTCAAAATTTCTAATAAATTAATATTTATCTATATATAAGCAAAGTAAGATATAAAGTAAAAAAAAAAAGAAAAAGGAAGAACTCCAGGACATTTTGCATTATTACATGTTGAATTACATTGACCAGCAATAAAAAGTGAAATGAATATTACGAGTATGATGATTTTTTTATCCATCATACATATATAAATTATGCTAATGTGCAAAACCGAGATTCTCCAATTGCTTCACCCTCGTTCGTATGCACTCATAGGAATTAAATCCCAACGTCCTGTATGCTCATTAAACCCATACAGTGCATTGTTTCCCGTAATCACCCAAGTACATACAGTATAACATCGATAATAATCTCTTTTGACATCATATGCATCAAAGTGATACCAAATTTTCGACTCACCCAATTGAACATCACAGAAGAACAAGGTTGTTCCCCATATGTTCACATTAAAACTCCATGAAATTGACATACCATTACTGATGACATGGTAACCAAGATCATCGTCTGCCGATTTACAATGAATGTTTATGCTCTTGTTATCGTTTAGCTGGTCCCATATTCGAACGACTATTTTTGCATCTGCATGAAGATCCGTTGTAGAGAGTATTATAAGCCACAGGACAATGATTTGGTTAATGTTTTCCATATTGAATAGAGCAAACAATACAAATGGAACATGGGCAGATCGATGGATTGAAATAAACACTGAAAAGTCATGAATCTTGGAGGACATATATGTACACTTCAAACATGAATTTTTTATTTTCTACCAGAATGTACTTTAAGGTCATGATTATGTAATGAAAACGGTAAAGGGATTTTGAGATAGAATTTAAATTAAAATTTAATTCAAAAAAAGATAATTAAATTGAATTTTTTGAAATCGAATTATATTCTATACAACCAACAAATACTTTCAATATAGTGAAGAATGCGTGTTGATTTGTTAAATAGGTGGTGTTTGTTGGACTCGTCTACCTTATTGGACGAGTTGAATTAATAAAATTTAACTCAATTAATTTGATAATTTTTTTTAACAAACTAACTTTATTAACTTGCAAAACTAGTTAGTTTTTTTAAAAAGCTTTACATTATCACATAACGAATTTAAGAAAAAAATTTATAGAGCTGAAAAATTATTTAAAAATTAGTGGTAAATATATCCGACCACTATTTGAGTATCAACGAGTCTAGTATACTCAGACTCATAACAAAACAAACAGAACAAAGCCCATTCCAAATCCAGTCCACGTGCAGAGAAAAGCTGCCACAATTCAAAGAATGAAATACTATCCAGAAAAAAGATCGAAAAATGTTTCGAACGAAGAGATGACGAAAGGGATAACTTACAGTTGTGGACAAGCTCAATTAGCTTTGTATTTCACTTCATATCTGCTTGATTTTTTTTGTTGAACACTAAAATGAGATGTTAAACCAAGAAAAGTAAGAGATTCTGTAATGGGATGGGAGCCAAGAAAAGTATTCATGCTGGAAATGGTCTGTCTCTAACATTCCATGTATTTTTTCTGCTTCAGTTTTCTTGAAATGTGCATTAAAGATTGAATTTTTCGTGTGTTTTTGTAGCCAAGATAGACTTCAATGTTGATTTCACGCACAAACTATGTGCTGCTTTAATGTATCAGCCCTTCAGGTATCCAAAATATATAAACTTGCACTAGGTCTAGCTATCATTGATGCGAATTGGGACGGATGTTCGTGTTCATGCTTGTGACATTGCGGGTTTTCGTGTTGTTGTAACAGGAATGCTGATGGAGTGAGTCCGCTTTCGCTTGTTATCGGGAGGTAAGGTGTTTGAGAAAATGCTTCAGAGAGACTGAGAGAGAGAGGTGATGTTAGCTGGACCTGTGTTGATTGATTTATTTTTGTTTTGGTTATGGCAGCCTTTGTATAAAGCATCCGAATTTGTTTGGGAAAAGTGAGAAGCTTGATGTGTTATGCGATAAGGGGTTGTGTCATTCCAATGTGTTGATCACTTATCAGAAGCCTAGACCAGAATGGCTCGAGCAACAAGCCTTTGTTATTCAGGTTGTTGTTAAATGTGGCAGCTGTTAGTTATTATATATATGGTCGTTTTAAATAGATATGATGTAAAATGCATTGTGAATTTAGTATGTGGTTGTTATTACTTGCATTGAGCAATGGAGATTTGAGATAGTGGATTCGATTCCATGTGATTAATTTTATTTAGATCATTGTTATTTGGTGCATTATTCGTATCCCTACTAGTAATTAGTGGGACTGTGTTATTAGCCACATGTTCCATTATGAATTTGAGATGGCTCATTGCCAAGGAAATCTCAAAAGATCAGTCATGGAGTCTGATAATAGTAAAAATCTTGCTGCAGTGCAAATAATTCTTGATTCCTGTCGCAGTACCTTTTTTTTTTAAGTGAATAAGTGCTTTCATTCTACAGCATAAAGTACAAATACAGTTACATGGTTCAAGTTTCTGAATGCTCTACATTTTTTATTTGGCTTTTACATATTCAATTTCACCTACTTCGGAATATTCTGCCATGAAAATTTCTGAATTACAAGTAAACGTCTTTGTAGCACTCTGTTTCACCTGAGATTGGCATTCATGGCATTCCTGATCACAAATTCTCTCATTCAGAGAGTGGTGGTGTCAATCTTTGTCGTTTATCTGCTGGAGTGGATCTAAGTGTTCCACCAACCTCCAACTGGAGCAGTAAAACTAGTGTTAGGTTTGAGGTATGGCATTATTTCATGTCTTTCTTATTTCCATTGCCTTGTGGTTCCATACCCATTGCAAGCAATCTGTTACTGATGTAACTAAGGATGTATCTCAATGCAGCAAGTTCGTCCTGTTAATGATGATGGTCGCTCCATAAGCCGGGATATCCATGGATTTCCAGTGACTTGCAGGTGAGTGAATCATCATTTTCAGTTTTCATATAGATGAGTTAACTAGTGATCCTGTCACCAAACTATTTTTTGTGGCCAAATGACGGGTTTTTGTGTTGATATTTCTGCAGTGGTGGTAATCATGACAGTATGGTAGTATTTAAAAATGAATCTCGATTTGCGAAGGCAAATGACCACTGCTTCAGTCGTGTAATTGCTTGTCCTCTTCAAATTAAGCATTTTGTTTTAATAGCTCTGATGAGACCAATAAGTTCAGGTTCTAATAACGTGGACTATCCTTATTTGGTTTGATTTGTAGTTTAATCTGCAAATAGAGCAAGGAATTCCAATTCTTCCCACGTTGCTGATCTTCAATCGTTTTAAGTTTGTTGCAACAAAGGGAATGAAGCTTGGACCGGCATTTCTTTTGACAAGGTGTGATTCTTTTGGCATGGTGATTGTATGTGAACTCAAAATTCCAACATATTGATATGATCAAGCATGACTATTATTTTGATATCACCTTTTGTTTTAAATCGCATAGAAAGGAAAACATCAAATGGCTGTTGGATTGCTGAAAATAAATTAACCAAAACTTCAATTCTACTAAAATGTAGTAGTACTACTATAAATTTACCAAAACTTCAATTCTCTATATAAAATATCTATGTAACTTCCGTACCATACCTCGTGGGTAGGGGCAGGGGGGTTCATGTACGCTCTTTCACAGAAAAACTGGAGTGGGGGTTTATCAAAAGTACAAACTTCATGGATACCTGTCTGTTATTTGTATTATTTCTCTAGGTTCTCATTCTACCGACCCCCATGTTTTCATGCAGCCTCACTGGTGGGTCTGTTGTAGGAAACATTGCTCCTTATCAAGCCTTTTCAATTGGTGGAGTGGGTAGTGTGCGGGGCTACGCTGAAGGTGCTGTTGGATCTGGCAGATTGTGCCTTGTTGCTAATAGTGAACTGACAATACCATTGGTAAGTGATCTTTAGTTGACATTGCTTATATGATTGTTCATCATGGAAATATAACTGTTGTTGGTATCTCTGTGTTTGCATCTTCTTTGGGTTCATCTGAAACACAGCTAAATCAATGTACCTAGAATAATTGAGAAGATAATACTGTGGTTCACTGCTTCTCACCATTTGGCCTTATGCACACACTACTAGACCTAACAATTCGACTCTTTACCCCCTCACCTTTTGCCGTGGACTCCTGGGATTTTGTCATGTGATGTTGTGAGAATTCCTTCAAGATGCTTTCCATTCAGAAAGAAAAGTGTTAACAGTTTATTTTGGGGAGGAGTCACAAGGCAAAGCCATGTTTGACAGTGGGGAAGTTTAATAACTTTGATCAATGTACAAAAAGAGCAAAAGCTGATCATAAAATGAGACATTTCAGAGTTTGAATGGAAGTATTATGAAGTCCCTGATGACTCTTGAGGTCAAGTGGTATTCTAAGCTACATATATAATCTGTTGGAGGCAATCCACTTGTCTCTTTCTTGCTGAAAGATTGTCAATTATCAATGTTTCAAATATTCTGAATACATGGAACACATGGAGGAGCCTGTGCCTTCTGCTGTTGATTAAAATGAGAATGGTGAGTTAGAGCAATAGAAACTGAATTGGTTTTAAGGATTATGTTGAATTCTGTTTAGATTGGTACTCTCACGAGCCATGACTCATGACTGACACTGCAGCAATTGGATGGGAATATATATGCACTCACCATTAATGGATGATAGTCCATCCTGTAGGTTTAGAGTTACTTTGTTTGAATTAACCGTTCATTAGATCAGGCAGGCGGCAGCACAATTTTCTTTTAGATTTCAGAGGCAGTAAAAGAAAATGGTGTTCACTGAATATTTACAATAATATACCTGCCAATTGAGATTCTCTACGCATCATCTGTTAGTCTGTTAGTCTCCAAACCGAGGAAGTAGTGTTGGATGTAGTGATGTTCTCTTTGTAAATCTCAATTTATTAGGTTAGCCAAAAATGACATTTTAAATTAACTATTTCCAATAAAACATAACTCCCCTTGAAGAACTATTTGCAGTTAGAAAGAAAATGACACCCATACATAAACAGTTACAAGCTTTTGTGTTATTCAGTCTTATGTTATTTCCACACATATATAAATTTGTTAAAGTGTTCATTAACTCATCATTCTTGTTTTGTAATTAGAGTCCTGAGCTTGAAGGTGCAGTTTTCTTAGATGGTGGGACTGATTGGGGTTCTGGTCGCCATGTGCCTGGTAAGTTTTATCTTCAACTCTTGCCATTTTAATGGTTTTGGGGCCTGCTACAGATACCACACACTAATTATGGTCATCATCCCCTTGAGGATTCGTCATGGAGAGATTGTTTGGGACATATATAGAGTTTGCCAATTTTATATTCTTGAATATTATCAATGTCATCTAAGATGATTCCGTACTGTATGCATAATCCATCTAATCCTTTTATGAACGCTTGTGGATCCTTCATCCTTACATTATGTCAGTACTCAGATCATGTTATCCAATCTGGGTCCGAAACTTTTACAACTTCTAGAAGTGTTTAATACGCGCTTTCTTTCTTTCTTTTTTTCCTTTGCTATCCAGTTTCCTTATTGGTTATCTTGATTTCTTTTCCAACTTTAAATCAGAATCCTCATTTTACTTCTTCCAGGCAATCCGGCTCTTAGGCACGGGAAACCTGGCAGCGGCTTCGGCTATGGCTGTGGACTTCGGTTCAAGTCTGATTTCGGACACATTCATCTCGACTACGCTGTCAATGGGTTTCACAAAGGGACCCCGTATCTCGGGTTCAGTACTCTATAGCTCTTCTGCTCACAAGCAAATCATGTCATCAAATTTCTAACCTAATCCTTTTGTCCTAAAGGTATTCTTTTGTATCATAATTAGAAACCGCAATACTAAATGTGGAGTATATAATTGTTGCTTGTAAATTGCAGTCATAGCATGCTATGTGCAAGAACTGGTCTGGTGAAGTTGGTTAAAAAGGACAAATTCTTGGGAGATTAGTTGAGTTGAGTGTAACAAATATGCTTGTTAATGAACATTTAATATACTCAATGAAATTAAACAAACAAACACAATTTGGCTTGTGAATCTTTAGGTCAAATGTGATGTTGAATTGAAGCAGGTTCATCTACAGGTTTTGTTTAGTGGATAGTTGATATTGAGTGATCAAATACTGAAGTGATTGAGCAACAACTTTTTTTCCTTTTTGCATTTTGAAGTTATATCTTTATGCCATCATGGTCCTTGTATTTTGATTTATATATTTGTGGGTCCTTATGTTATGTGTTTTGTCCTTCAAAAAAGAGAGAAACAAGCATATAAGTTGGAGGGTTTTGTCATGACTTATGATTATCCTTGAATTATAATTTGAATTATGTTCAAATTATATATATGGGAGCGTCTTTCGGATAAACAAACGGATCAATATGAAATATAAGTAATAATGTAAATGAAATATAATCGTGAAATTCACTATATTAATACAAAATTGATATAAATAATCAATAAATTAAATATGTTTAGTAAAGTAGCTAATAAAACTAGTTTACTAGAAAAATATTCAACCACCAGTTAGTAGATAAATTAATTAGTAAACACGGTTTAAGCCTACTTTTAATTTCATGATTATTTCAAGACATGATTGTGTGGTTGATGTGTTCTTGAAGAAAATGAAATTGAATTCATTTGAGGATAGGAATATAAAGTTGGTGTCACTCGCAACTTTGATCACACCTTTTCTTGAATTCATGAAATTGGGCAAATGATATGGACACTTGGTCGGATACGTATGCTACCAGTACTAGTATTGTTTAGAGTTTTCCAAATTTATAGCTCAAAAGTCTAAATTCAATTATCGGGTGGTTAGTTGATGATCGTAATAATATGAGGTTGAGGTATGTGATGTGATGTTTATCGTACTCTTATGCTAACTCCGTTTATTGTTCTATTACCAAGGTTTAAAGAGTTGAATGTAATTGATTTTGATCAATTTTAAAAGATAATCAATTGAAAAGTTTTGAGATAATATATACGAGTGATAATTGAAAATTCAGTAGGAAAGAAATCATGGCGTACCTAAATTAATCATGTGGATATCAATCTATCAAGTGAGATCACAAAGTTTTAAAACTATATAAATGAACAAGTTGTTATATGGAAAAGGAAGTATAAGATGTATAATAGTATTATAAACGTTATTCTAACTTAGAATATATTTTTTTATCTGAAATTTCATTTAATTCGATTATATTTTTATATTTTATATAGTAATTCGATCCAGTTCAAATTAATTCAGTTCGGAGAAAATACATACGAGCTCTAATCAAATTATGGTGAGTAAGCACAGGAAAATAACATAAATTATGGTGAGTAAGCACTGGAAAATAACATAACCTTAGCCGACATGTATATCACCAGCACTGTTGTTTTCCATATCCCAAGTAGGCCCAATATAAAAGCAACATCAAATGATACATATTGCTATTGTCCATACAAATATTTCCTCATCTATTACATTCTTTTGCACGGTTTTGATTAATCATTTGAGATCCGATTGGTATACAATTTAAATTAACTTTTATCAATTCGAATAACATATTTTGTGTATAAAATAGGCCATTTAAATTGACAAAAATCAATTCAAATTGTATACCAACCAATCACTTGATTAATCCCTACTCCATATTGCCAAACCCTAGTATTTTATTACTAGTACCTGGAACGAGATCGAGTCGGGAAGGTGCATAATAGTTCACCACCTCTCTCCTAAAATTTAGAGAGAAATTTTATTTCACCTCAATTTGTTATGAAAATGTATATTAATTTAGACTTCAAATTTAAAATTCACAACCCGCACACGAATACTGTATATACTATATTTTGGTTGCACATATTCAGCAGCAGATCTGATGATAAGTGTAACAATCGTCAATTTGACAAATTGATTGATTCCTCATTATTCTATTTTCCCTCGATGTTGACTCATTGCTAGCTGCATCATTTGTGACAATCATGATAAGATTTGGATGCTAAGTTTCGAATAAACTACTAGGATAACAACAAACTGTGTGTCAACATTTTCATACAAGATCAGGTCTATTTTTAGTGTTATATACCAAACTCACAAACTTTTACCAAAATTAAGAGTTGGAGTATGCACAACCTAATCCACCCCACTCACGCCGAGCGGATTAGTCCCGTCGTCAATCATGTAGGACCCGGGTATACATGAACGAAACATTAACCACACATTTTTATGCAGTGTTCGAATTCAGATTGTGGACAAAACTCCAGCTCTTAAGTTCAAAGTCATGCACGTTTGACTATGGACACCCTTCTAAGAGACAAAAGTTCTCGAATGCTTGTCCCTATGAATAGTTCATGACAATTCATGTATTTACTAAGGTAGTCTGGACCTTTAACTTGTCTACCTCTCTATGTTAGCTCGCCGGAAGGGTTATTCAAGGCAAATCCACCACGAAAGTAGACCCCGACCCTCCTTGTTTATACGAGTCATATAACCGAGTCCCCGGCCCTCCTCCTTGTTTACACGAGTCATATAACCGAGTCCTTATCTTATAAAGACAGGTCCCAACTCCAAAGTATTCATGGCGCGTATAATCACTAAACAAAAACACATTTGTTTAGAAGGTAAATGCAATACAGCTTTTCCCCACCCAAACGCGGCTTAGTAAAAGTACCACTTGTAGTTGTTCTTTTTGTCCTTACTACCACGACAAAGTATATTTCAAGTAAAGCGTCCAAGAAGATAGGGCACTAAATTCTACTTCTAATTTTCTGCGAAAATTATGTCCTAAGCACCGATTTTTAAGCTAGAAAGACCAAAGAAACTTGTAAAGTGTAAACAAACAATTTAATGGTCCTTGCTAATATGCTTTCCAAATAGTCAAAAGCAAATAGAACCCCAACACTAGAAAGGTTAGAAAATTAGTACACAAATATAGAAATGGCGTAAGACTACCTTCACACTATTTTTTGCTTTTAGTCCCTTTATTCCAAAAGATGACAATTTCAGAACAAGAATCTCAATAAAAGGTCTTACACGGAAGTCACAAGGTAATCGTGGTTAGGAGTGTGAATGAAACATGTTTTAATCGAGCTTTCATACAAGTTGAATATGAGCATATTGAATCGTTTATACCCCTATCGTGATCGGGGAGTGTTTGGCTTATTGGCTACACATTTGAATTGCATTTTTTCAATTTCAGTTTAATTTGCATGGAGTTTTCTCTTGGTAAAAGTTGCGATGCAATGTAACATAGAAATTTCAAAAAAGTATAAGTGAAGTTTCAGGATTCTTTTAACCCATGAACTTTCTCATTTTCAATTTCATTTCATACACATATGTACAAAACATCATCATGAACAACAACAAAAAGTAGGACCAAAAGTCCCCATCACAAATTTACCCACCCCATCTTGTTTAGGGTAAGCAAATCACCACCAACAAAGACAAATATTACACCACCAAAATTACACCTTTTCTTTTTGACTTTCTACTACACATTTTAACTTCTAATTTATCTCATCTCTTCCTCAATTGCTTGTTGCTTGAGTTGGACACCTTGGGGTTAAATTAGGTAGAGGGCAATTATTTTTTACCAGCCTCTCATAAAAACCTAAATCCCTCGTGGCACTCCATCTTCCCTCCATCATGTAACAAGCTCAAATATTGCATTTTGCAATTATCTACCCTGCAACAATTGCACATTTATATCAGCATCAATGGCATATAGTACAAATACAGCAAATCCAGAAAGTGACTTGTTTAACAAAGTGCAATTATTTACTGCATTTTATCATCATCATCTATGTACTATGCTAAATTGCTAATAGTAGTAGCAGTACATCACAACAGATCCAACAAAGTAACAAAAACCCTCTTCAAATTCTAGCAAAAATAAACAGTTCACAAGAAACCTAATCAACTCTTCCAAATTTGAGCAGGAAAAATGAAAAACAAGCAAAAAGTCCAAGAACTGATCATGACATTTCACTCACCAGATTCCAATTTCACAAGAGATCAAACAAAGTTACAAAAACCCTCTAAAACCTAATCAAATTCTTGCAAAAATGAAGAGTTCACAAGAAACCTAATCAACTCTGGCTGCAAAAAAATGAAATCTTTGATGAAAAACAAGCAGAAAAGGCCAAGAACTGATCATGACATTTCACTCACCAGAATCCAATAACACACAAAATCATCAAACAAAACCTCTTAACCCTTATCAGAATCTTGCAAAAGGGAAGAGTTAACAAGAAAACTAATCAACTCTGGCTGAAAAAAATGCAATCTTTGATGAAAAACAAGCAAAAAAGGTCAAGAACTGATCATGACATTTCACTCACCAGATTTCAACATCAAATCCACATCCACACAAACCAGATCAATCAACCAACTCAATTAACCAAACAAACTAGCCTAATCAAGCAAACAAACAGTCATTCATCACATACCAAACAACAGCAACATCAAGAAAAAGTGACAATACTATATACTACACTACACTAAACTAGATCAGAGCAGTTCCACTTACCAATCATCATCAATCCTTGAAAATAACAGAATCCGCAATTTCCATCAATGGATCCAAACTATCAGGCGAAAATTTCCTCGCAAACATGTACTCAAAAGTGGAGTTAGACTCCCTAAGCTTGTACACAAGCTCAGCAGACACTTCCTCAGGATGATAAGTATGTGGATGTCCGTTGACACTATCAGTCCAGTTCACCCTAGTTAACGTATAATGACTACACTTATTCGGATCCATCATCGACAACATAGTCGGAAAGTAATGCTCTTCCGGATAACACGAATCCAAATTCAAACAAGGCAGCTTAAACTTCCTCCACAGCTTCCTATCCTTGATCACCATCAAAGCATGCTTCCTCGTAAGCACGAAAAACTGAGAACCGACACGAAACTGATCGAAAACGACCTCGGGAAGCATCACATCCTTCCCCCTAGCATTATACCTATCCCACAAGGTCGGCTCATTGTCCAGAATCTCAATGTAGCTCGAAAACTCGAAATCAGTACTCGAAAGCCGGCCTAAATCGAAGAGAAAGCTGTACAGGTAGTTAAAACTGTGCAAAGGTACACAATGTTGCGAAATTAGAGCGAAATACGCATTCGACGGATCGTCTAGCATAGCAGTAGCTAACAACCTCCTAGCAGCTGAGATTAGAGTCGGAGAAGATCGCTGAGTTCGCTTCGATGGGATTAGCCGGTTCGAGAAGACGCCTTGAAAAGGCGGGATCTTGACGAAGGGATCCGCGTGGATGTAGATGTTGTACTGCTTGCGCGAGACGTTGGAGAAGAACTTGTCCCAGAGAGGCTGGAAATGGAGGTGGGAGTTGGTGAGGAATAAAAAAGCGATCTTGGGGCGACGGAGGGAGGTGGAGACGTGGGATTTGGCGGAGGGGAGGCGGCGATTGCGGTGGCGGGAGAAGTTGGAGGAGTCCATGGCGATGGCTTTGTGGAAGAGGGAGAGATCGTCGAGCTCTTCCGGGAGGGAGATGGTGAGCTGGCGCTGGGGGAGGATTTTGGGGGCGAGGAAGTAGTAGAGGAGGGGTAGAGAGCAGAGGAGGATGAGGGTTGGGAGAAGTGGGGAAGATGGAGAGGAGGAAGCCATTTTGGGGGGTTTTGGGAGTGGGATTAGAGAGATGCCATTGTTAGGGTTTGAGAGTTGCAGAGAGTGTGTAAAAGAGAAAGGGGGTTTTGGTTTTGATTTTGGGGGAGGAGAAGAGTGTTTGTGATGGGATGATAAAGTCATGGTGGGTGTGGGTTTAGATAGATTTTGACTGGAAATAGTAGTAGTAGGTGAGTGTGAGTGAGAGTGTGTGATGTAGTAATAAGTTTTTTATTTTTTGTAAATGGAGTAATGCTCACTTTGACATATTTTTATTTATAGGTGTTCTTGACCTATATTTAAGTTAGCTAGTGTATTTATTAATGAAGGTGAGATGGGTTACATAATTGGAATGGTTATTTTTTCCATTTGGTACTATCTTAAAAAAAATTATAACCGTTTATCACTAAATTTTTAATTTACTTTTCAACTTTATGAGTTATTTTGATAAAAAATTCGCAACTTTTTAAACAGACTAGCTAGTTTGAGAAGCTAATCAATTTAGCTTGTTGAAAAAAAAAAACCTGACGAGCTACCAACTACAACCCATATCATATTAACAAGATTGATTTTCAATATAATAAAATTATTATTGATTTAATACCACCTATATTATTAAAGGTCAAACTTCTAATAAGTAGTAAGTCATTGGTAAAATACTTATTGAAAGTGAAAAGTGAAGAACATTGATATTTTTATTGTGTTTATATTTTTTCAAGATCGGTTGATTGTTTATGTTTTAAATTTATAATATTCGAGTCATATATTATATATTCGGAAAATCAACGACGTCGATTGCGCAAAATATTTGGGCTTCAATATCAGAATTTCGGGCAAGTTGTTGAAAGATAAGGTTCCATGATGAGAAGGCAGCTTATTAATCTAGAATGAAGTTGTCCTTTAATTTGTTTTCGGAATATATTGGTTATCTTTGTTTTAAGGGTATATTACAATTACAAAGTGCAATGAAGTAGTAGCAGTTCTGAAATAATAAATGATTTGTTTCCAAGATTGTTCAATGTCAATGAAACTGGTGTCTGTCTTCTTGTAACCTACTTACATTATTATGTGCTTCTAGAATGTGATTAATTAAGATGCAGACCTAATTAATGCCTAATATTACAATCTTTCGAATATCCAGGCTTTTATTATGGGCTTATAGAATGTTAATAACAATATGTGCCTCGATTATAAATCCCGTGATGAAAAACTATAGTAATTATTAATAATCTAAATTAATAAAATATTAGAATTATATGATGTTATAAATTAATTCGGGACGAAAGAAGTGCAAAATAATCGATCAAGGTTAACATACCTAAAGAAATAAGGATGCCGTGAAAACAGAGTTTCACCTGGATTTATTTCGTGACAAAAGGTTGGTCATTAAATGTTGCGAAGAAGCAGAATCACATGAGAAGGAAGGTTGCCGAGAAACATCAAGATAAGCTGCTCATGTACTTTGCATTTCCCATAGATCTGGAGCAAAATCTGGATCTAATTGCACGTGTAAAATGTCACAGCACAGTACGGATTCTTTCAACAAAGCCCCGTGGGAAGAACCCGAAAAATATACCTTAAGTTGTTCCCGTCTGGTTTTGATAAACAAATCGGAAATGCCAACAATTTCAGATAGTTTTCTCAGATTTGTTCCACCTCGTACAACAACCACCTTGCTTGATTTCAATCTTTCCATAAGACACAAAATGGATTATGGATTTAGAACAGTGATTAATTGCCTCAACAAACAGATTGTGCATATTTATTCAACATTTATAGAGCATACAACATTATATTACAGTATCTGATAATAACAATATGATCGATTAATGAATGCGGAGGGAAGAAATAACTTAGTAACATTGCGTACATCAGTTGATCTCTGGAACAACAATCGCAACTATCTGAGCCGGAGAATACAGGTGCAACAGCTTTTACAAGGCTGTTTATGTACAATCTACAATTACAGGTGCTGAAAGAGATGAGATCTGCAATGTGTAGGGAAGCTAATTGGCAGCTTGCGGTCTAAGCTTTGAAGGCTTAGCATCATTGCCATTTGAATCTCTTTTTTGCTTAGCTGATGTTGGTGCAGAGGGGGAACTTTTAACAGCAGTTTTACCAAGTTGCCTCGCTGGTCGAGACCCTTGAACTTGCCCTAGTTAAATCAGACAAGGGAAGCTATTCAGAAACATTAAAAAACTCCATGCTTGGTTGTGCAGGATATAGACCACTGAGTGGCTTAGACAAGCATAATTTAAATATAGTGGTTTTTTTAAGAGGAAATTACGAAAAGAGTAACCTTTAAGCTTCATTATGCTACTTGGTACTATCGTTTAGCTTATGTATATCCCCTTTACAATCACAAGACCAGGAAGACTATAACCTTCAGGGAATTCATATGTAAATCGCTGGTCACCTAGTATTAACAAGTTGATTCAAAGAGCAACACTGCTTTTATTCAAGGACTGGTGAATTTTTTTAGTTTCTAAATATAGGTTGGATGTAGAGTGCCATATAAATGAGTGGGCAGTGTGATGTGTATTTGTGTAAATGTCTGTGTTCGAGCATGAAAGAGAGACTGACCGGTGCCAGGCAAAGACAGCCGTTTCTTTCCTTCGGCAGGAATGGATCTCTCTTTAGGATTACTGTGTGATCTTGCAACCACCTTGCGCTTTGAGATAGCTTCCTCCGGCTCTTCGGCAACAGCTTTAGGCCCCATACCGGGGAGATTTGTGTCTGATGATTCTTGAACATTGGCCAACTTGTCAGTTGAGGTACTGGACCCATCAGAATGATAGGTGGCCCTTTTCTCATTGGATAAATTAGAATTATTGGATAAACGAGGAGCTGTTTTCCCATTCACAATATTTGATGCAGGTTTCTTCGAGGTGGGTTTTATTTGAGGTGCTGGTGCATTATTGGCTTCAATTGGCACATCATCACAAACCTTCATTCCATCTTTAAGTGAAGTGTCTAGAAAGCGGTTTTCCCATGGCCGTACAGCCATCCATCTCTCCAACCAATTCCAGCCCCAGTTGCTTTTATCTGGTTCAAAACCAGAAGCTGTCCCTTGCTGCCTTGACCCTGCTTGCCACTGCAAGTTATGAAGCATAGCTGAGTTGATGAAGAATTGAGGACATGAAACAAAAAACAAATACGAATGGAGGTTCATTTGTATTGATTACTTTATTCATTCTATAGTCTCATGTCATGAGACAAAATATGATTGTGCATACCCTAATAAAGAACGGGAAGAAACCCAACTCTACTAAAGTAGAAGGGGAAGTTTCTATCAAAGGCACAAGTACAAAAATATTCCTGTCATGGACCTCGATACTAATTGGGTGGGTTTAACCATAAAAATCTCAATTGCGGCCAGAGGTTTCATATTACACCATTAATTTGAACAAAAGTAGGCAGCTTCAATAAATGAGATACAAGAATCATTAAAACTATCTAGTTAGAAGTTAATCCAGACCAAAACTGTACACTGGATTAAATTGTCATTTTTGGCCAACTTCTTAAACTCCTAATTTGTGTTATTCTTCTCCAAATTTCTTTCGAATGTTTGTTTGCAATTGTTCGGAAGTAGCCCTACCATACTGGCTTTATTGTATTCTCCCCATACCTAAAACCCACAGCAGAAATTAGGGACCTCGTCACACCTTAAAGGTTAGGACCAGTAAGACTCTGGAATAGGAGATGACTAACATCATCATAAAACATTGCTCAACATATGATATTAATAACTGCTGTCACATTCATTATTGGAGCCTAAAGGAGCTAATACCCAAACAAATAAATCATTTAATGGAGGGGTACGAAAGTACTAATGCTTCTATATATCTATGAAGAAATAGGAATTAGCAAGAAATTTCTTAACTTCAACATGTGGGTTCTCTTCTTTACTTTTTATAGTTTGCAGAATTGCTAAATTATGTCTCAGACTAAAAATAACATAACAACTACCTGGTGTGCCAGAGCGTAAGCCATCGCTCTTTCACGCTTCACCGCAGCCTCTTTCCTTTTGATCAACTTGGCTTGAATATCTTCAACAGACCCAACGCCATCGCACCACCCATCCTGGTTTCAGAGTATATAAATCAGATTATCAAAGAGATGCAAGTTACCAGCAATGTGAAACCTTGTATGGCATTTCACATTAAGTTTTGGCTACAACCAGAAACACAATTAAGTTGAGTGCAGATATTGTGACAATAAGGGATAATACTAATTTTGTTCAAGAATGACAATGGAAGCTGACAATGATGTTAGCACCTATTAATCCAGTTGGATTCATGATGTTTTAGTTTACTATAAACACAGAGCACTAAATGATAAATTTAAGAACATGCGTCTTACGGCCAGATTGGTGAAAGCTAGATAAGAAAGTAGCTGCTGAATTGCTGTTTTTAAATCCTTACTCTTTTTTAGGTTGTATACTCATTCTGCAATTTGCAAGTATCATACTCATTTGTCAACATTCACGTAACTCCATTTACTACATAACATGATATTATAATCTAAAGATATGAACAGTCATTTTTTAGAAGGTGCTACTGCGTAAAATTGTAGCTTACTTCAATTTCTTTGACACGGGCCTCGTGCTCGAGTTGTTGTTGAAGTTTATGTTGTTCAGTCTGAGTCTCTAATGCCATACGAACACGCCTTGCTCTGACACGAGCCTGAACTCTTACTAAAGCTTGCATACACCGAAGTGTAATGGCAGCTTGCTTTCTTACGGCATGACCCCTGACAAGTGCTTGAAGCCTGACCAATCCTTTTAAAGCACGTAAAGCTCGTCTAGCCTGGCAGACAGAAGAATACAAAACCATGACCAATGGTCCTATATATCATGGCAGAAGAAAATGATAGCACTAAAATACTGAGGAAAGATGCTTCAGAGACATTTCACATAGAAAATTCATGCAAGAAACATAAAAGAGCACTGGTGCAAAGATGATCTTAAACTCTTGGGTTACAAGATAACCACCACCCCTTAAACGCAGCCTACGGAAGAATGACATACTGTAATGCATGTATTTAACACATACTTCTCTGTACTGGGAAATAGTGAATCGCACTGTGTGCTAGGCTATATTTATACTCTAGGTCTAGGTGAAAAATACAAAGAGAATTCAAACCATGTCAAGTACATTGAGTAAATAAAAAGACCCAGAAACATGAAAGAGTTCAATACCAGGAAACCTCTAAACGCCGTTTGGATGACTACTGCTGCACGTTCTTCTCTTGTATTATGCTGCAATGCCACGTTTTGCATAAAAGAAGTAGATGGCGAGCTGATATAATCTGAAGCCAGTTGGACGCTACATTCTTTAGCATCATCAATAGAGGTACCCACACTTTTGTTCAACTCACTTTCAAGTATACTGTCATCAATCTCGACAGAGTTCTTCCTTCGATGCCAGATCTTCCCAGCACTCCCAGATTTCTACATAATTAATTTGACTCAATGATTTAATAACATCCAATCAAACCACATTTCACATTGCTGTAACATTTTGATTATAAACGACAGCAAAAGCCCATGACTTTTATACAGAGAATATTTGTGAAAAAATACATAGCAGTTACACTGGAAAACAAGTGGATTTTAAAACGGCTAAGGCGACAGAGTGAAAGACGAGTTGCCAGATTAGTCCACATTAAACACAGGAATGTTCTTCATAGATTTTGGGACAATGCATATGTAAAACATATTCACTACATTAACCATCTGCAAAATCATGTCACATAGCCACTCAGGCATATCCACAACGAGAAAACCTGACATACAGCCTCTAACCGGTTCAGATAGAAAGTAACACGGAAACGAAATAAACTACAATCATATAACCACCTACATTCTCGTCCTTCTCCGCAGACCTCGGTTTATCAGACTTCTTCAAACCAAGCAACGCTCTTATCCATTTCTTCGGAGCACCCATTTTAGACACACCTGTCATAAATCAATTCAAACAGGTTTATAAACCGCCACGTAACTCCAAAGTCAAATATTACCTCTAGCAGAAATTGCCAAAAAACAGTCCATAGTTCATTCACAATGTTCAACTCCAATAACCTCACATTTACACCCAATGAATCGATTATATGCATATGACATCACAATCCGTCCCTTGTACTTGAATGCCTCATCAGTAACTGAATAATTGATCAGTTTTTTCAACGCCAAGCATACAGTTATTAATTACAACACCAACTCCAAATAGTAAATCACACAAATCTGTTTGTAAACAAAAATAACCTAATTGGACCAGAATTAAGCAATTGGAAGAGGGAGAAGAGGAAGCTACATTTTGAAAAGAGGATAAAAAACTGACCTTTAACCGTAAATTGTGAAATTAGTCAGAAGGGAAGCATTGCAGAGTTGAAGTGGGATGGAATTGGTGAGTGGAGGCAAAAGATGAGATTTTGAGAGGAGGGTTTTACAGATCTGAGTTGAAATGTGAGGATTTTAGTGTGAATTGATCGGCGATGGAAGGTAGAGAAGAGAAGAGACAGTGAGCCAGGTGTTTATTGGCATATTTGGTTTGTTTTGTTTAAATTCTTGTAATTAATATTTCATCTGGGTTTGGGCCTAATCATGATAGGACTTGGAAGCCTCATCATTTCCTTTCGAAAGTTGGGCTTTCTCTAACAGACTTTCAGGTACTCAGGTCCACTTGTTTCCTGTTTTGAAATTTATCATGATGGGATCACACTCACAGATTCCAATTTGAGTAAACTGGGGTAATAAGGTACTGAATTATTCACTCGTTCCGGATTTAACTTTATACAAATTAAAGTATAACGATTTATAGAGAAATATAAGTAGTTTGTCAAGTATTTTTGGTATGAGTATTAATGAGAAATGAAAGATATAACTAGACATTTAGAAACAATAGTTGATCTCCTCTAATAATGCTTTTATGAATCAAATGGTGTAGGTGGAGTAATGATTCCAAGTGAAATTGCTTGTGATGGGAGGTTAAAGACTCGAGACTTAGGGTATAAGAGATTTGACATAAATGAAATAGGAGGTATTTTGTGAAGCATGTTATTATTGTCTTTTACCAAATTGAGGGGAAAATAAATCTTTGAGTTAGTTAGATTTGAGATATGGTGTCGGTAGATATTTGATTCGTCAAAATTTTATTTAAATTTGTTAGTTGTTACATTTATTTATCAACTTTTATGTTAAAATATGAGGTTTACCATATTTCATGTTTATTATAAGTATTATCATTTGCCATTTGCATTGCATCACATGTTTAAATTGATAATATATGAAAATGAAAAATTTTAATGCTAGGTTTAGATTGGACATAATTAAGAATCTTGCCACCAATATTCTGACACGCTACGTGACACTATGATGAGCATCCTTAACTAACTAGATTAGATGGGATGTCACTTAAGTAAGGACCATTAATTAGATAGTATTGAAAACGATTAAAAAAAATTTAATTCGATTTTCATAATCTTAATTGCTCGTGAAATAGTCAGAACCACTATCTAAAATAATTTTATCAATTTTCGAATGATTGAAACTATTAACCGACCACTTGACCCTACCTAATACGAGTCGAATTTAAATTATACATTCTTATTATTTTCTCAACAGTCGGTCACATTTCTCTATTTTACCATCTATTTGGATATCACTCAGTAAACCTCAACAATTATCAAGAAATATAGGCTACTTTAATCATATTATTGGTCAGCTAAGTTAAGCATATATGTGTATGTCAACTGATCATATTATTCAATATGCATGTGTGTCAATTACCTTTTTATTTAATAAATTGTATACAATGTAAATTCAATTGTGAGCTAGGGAGAACTATATATTAAAATACATACTTAGATTAATTTGATGAGGTGTACAAGTGGACTATTTTTTTTCACTTGATGTGGCTGTGCTATAGACTTAAACAATGTTAGAAAAAAATAAAAAAACTCGGTCGATAAAACTAGTTATGTATAGTATGTACAAAATTAAATTAATAAATTTATTTTTATTTTTTATGGGTGAGCTGACGTGTTACTTCTCATGTATCATTTATATTCTCAATATGTATAATTTGGACTATATAAATTCAAATTTAAATATGTTATATTTAATTTTATTACCTTATATTGATTGTCCTGTATAAATATGAATATTTATACAAGTCTTGGAATTTTTGTTTTTCAAGTTTTCTTTCTCAAAGCCCAATAAGCATATTATAACCTAGTCAAAGATGTTGCAAACTTACTCTACCATCTATGTGTTTACAATTACGATTTAAACTCAAATCTAATATCGTTTAATTTCTCAATTGTATTTAATAATTTTATCCCGAACAAAATATTTTGATCCGGTTCAATCTCAACTCCAGACCGGAATTTGGAACCCCCCTACAAGGAAGTGGGAGAACCGAAGTCGACAGAACCGACGGCCAGGATCAGATGTATCTAATCTGAGCATCCAAAGAGAGTACAAATACATCATCTCCTACTACTTGCAGACTCTCTCTCTCTCTCTACCCTTCATCGCGCAGGCCCTGTTTCGCTCACTTTCTCTCTCTAGAAACCGATCGTCAGAAAACTCCCGATCTGAGGTCTATCCCACTCAATTCGGAGTAATCGACGATGTTTGGTAGAGCCCCCAAGAAGAGTGACAATACTCGCTACTATGAGGTCCTTGGCGTCCCCAAAACCGCTGCTCCTGATGACCTCAAAAAGGCCTACAAGAAAGCTGCCATCAAGAATCATCCCGATAAGGGCGGAGACCCTGAGAAGGTAGTACTAATCGAATCAATTTGATGTTTTGTTCGTTTTCGATCTCTCAATTTGATCTAATTTAGTTTACTGTGTTTGGTTCACTCTGATTGTCGTGTTTGTTGAGGTGAAATTCGTTTAAATTGTTGATCAAGTGAGTGAATTGTATTGTTTGGTACTGATTATACTGGGTTCTCTAAAAGATTTGATTTTGATTGGATGCCTGAATGTCTAGTAGGTCTAATTTGATGGAGCATTGCTGTCTTGCTGATGATTGTAGTTAATTGCATATTATCGGAACGGAGTTACTTTTGATTGAATGTTTAGGAGGGCGGTGAGTGAATGAATGTCCATTAGGTTTAGTTTGATGCAGTAGTAGGACAGTGGATGGTTGTCTCATTCTCTTGTGAATTTGTGGTTCACTTGTCTAGTTTACTGCTCACTCTGACTGTTGTGTTTACTGAGGTTAAATTCGTTTAACTTGTTGCCAACGTTTAGTCCTCGGTATTATTTGGTGCTGATTACATTAGGTTCTCTATAAGGAATTACTTTGGATTGGATGTATAGTAGGAGAGTGAATCAATGAGTGTCTATTGGGTCTAATTTGATGCGAAATTGCTGACTATCAACTATTGATAATGAGGGAAGGAGCTTAGTATTGTGAGTATGTCTCATGTTTCCTTGTTTATGAGGTTAATGGAGCTTGATTTTGGTTGATCAATGTGTAACTAGGCCTGTTCTGTGTGCAGTTCAAGGAGCTTGCCCATGCTTATGAGGTCCTGAGTGATCCGGAGAAACGTGAAATCTATGATCAGTATGGTGAGGATGCACTAAAGGAGGGGATGGGTGGTGGAGGTGGTGGCATGCACGACCCCTTCGACATATTCTCATCTTTCTTTGGTGGGAGTCCGTTTGGAGGTGAGGATTTTGATTGCCTTGGTTGAATAATCGGGAAGTACTAATGGTTTATATTTTGTGCAAGTGATCATGACATTGTGTTTTACAATAAACAGGAGGTGGTGGTAGCAGCAGGGGACGAAGGCAAAGACGGGGTGAGGATGTGGTGCATCCGTTGAAAGTTACTCTTGAAGATCTTTATCTTAGTAGCACCAAGAAGCTGTCTTTGTCACGAAATGTTCTTTGTTCAAAGTGCAGCGGGTGAGTTTTATTTTTTTCAGTCTTATTTTGTTAAGCTGGCATGTATATACAATGGCTAGTGGAGCATTTTATTATTGTATCTCTACTATTACTTATCCTGTCTCACTTGGTTCCTTGCTTGACAGAAAAGGGTCTAAATCCGGAGCTTCATTGAAGTGCTCTGGTTGTCAAGGAACTGGTATGAAGGTTACTATCAGGCAGTTAGGCCCTGGCATGATTCAGCAAATGCAGCATGCTTGCAATGATTGTAGAGGAACGGGTGAGACAATCAATGACAGAGACCGCTGCCCACAATGCAAAGGGGAGAAGGTAGTTCAGGAAAAGAAGGTCTTGGAAGTCAATGTTGAAAAGGGCATGCAGAATGGACAAAAGATTACATTCCCTGGGGAAGCTGATGAGGCGGTATGATGATCAAATCTCATACACACTTTATCTAAATATGTATTCCATCTTTTAAAATGCTGTGAAGATTGATATTTTTTAATTTTTTTTTTCTATTGCAGCCTGATACCGTAACCGGAGACATAGTCTTTGTGCTCCAGCAGAAGGAGCACCCCAAGTTCAAGAGAAAGAACGGTGAAGACCTTTTCGTGGAGCACACACTGTCGCTCACTGAAGCTTTATGTGGTTTTCAGTTCATTTTAACTCATCTAGATGGAAGGCAACTTCTAATCAAATCAGAACCTGGAGAAGTCGTGAAGCCCAGTAAGTTCTCTCACATAGATCATTCTGCTTACCAGCTTTCTTTTGTGTATTTTATGCTCATTACTGAACAGAAAAGCTGGCACTAATGGTTGTATGTGATGCTGATAAATGGGACAATTGTGAATCAAGTAAACATTAGATTTACTGGGAAATCGATCATTCATGCATACATATTATAGAGAGATTAGTTCATTTTTTTCCAATGTTTTGTCTTTGCTATTCTTGACTTGCGAATTTATGTTGCAGATTCTTACAAGGCAGTCAATGATGAAGGAATGCCGAATTACCAGAGGCCATTCATGAAGGGTAAACTGTATATTCATTTCAATGTGGAGTTCCCCGATTCTTTGGTTACAGATCAAGTTGAGGCCTTGGCAAAGATTCTTCCTGCCAAGCCCCAATCGAAATTGACTGACATGGAGGTAGATGAGTGTGAAGAGACCACCTTGCATGATGTCAATATTGAAGATGAGATGCGGAGAAAGTCCCAGCAGCAAGAAGCCTATGATGAAGATGACGAAGATGACATGCATGGGGGAGGAGCCCAGAGAGTGCAATGTGCTCAACAGTGATCAAGAGCTGGGGCTCTATGTTTGGTCTACTGTAGTCTTTATAACTAGTTACAATTTCATCTCTAAACTGCTCGTGCTGCTGATCCTCGGATACAGTTTTGTGTTCATTGTGAGACTTATAAGAGTTTCTACTCAGGTTTCCTATTTCCTTCAGGAAGAAAGAAAAATGCTAAAAATATGTTTAAGCCAGAAAAGAGGTAATGTACTTTATAAATTGTCTAGATTTTCCGGAATTTGCCAATTTTTCATGTTTTGCGAGTGTAGTGAAGATTTATGATAATTTACCTCTTCTACCATCTGGTCAGGAGCTAGTTTATGGTTTAACTTTTATTTTTAACGGCTTAGGAGTAAATTTAACGTAAGGTTTGGATAAAAAAACAGTACTAATTAGGACTATCTACATAGCAAAACAAGTGTACTGAATATAGCAATATAGCAAGAACAAGGATAGATCTTTCAATTACCATGAATGTTGCTCGGTATACTAACTGATGAATACAAGTAACAAAACAACCAAGAATCCCTCGTCATCCACACAACTCTGAGAAAGGCAACAAAACTAAGGCAATTCATAACGACACACCGGACACACATGACTACTACTTTGCAACCACTGGACGATACATTCTTGGTGAAAAACATGCGAACATGGCATCCTCTTCATCTTGGTTCCGGCAGACAACTCTTCCAAACACACCGTGCAACATGGCTCTTTTTCACCATCATCCAACCGTATCATATCTTGTAGCGCATCAATTGAAGTCTTAGAGGCGATAGTTGGCCTGTTCGAGTAGGCCATCTCTTCGTCTATCAACTCGCTCTCTGTTCGTGGCCTACTAACCGCCCTCCTATACTCTCTTGTGAATACATTAGGGCGTGCGTTCCGCTGTTCTTTGTACCAAGAAACCCACGTATCGAACTCATGTTTGGTAACCAGGATCCTTTTAGTGATAACCAATTTCCCGCTACATTGGGTTCCGTACAAATCGTCCATGACAACTTGCTGCATGAAATCCTGGAAGTGATCGATGAGTTTGTTCTCTGTTTTCAACATCAAGGTTTTGTGTTCTTTCTCCAACCGATTCATGGAATATCTGATTTGACCCTGTAGTTGAAACGTTAGGAAACTTGGGTGCAGGACAGTATTAATCACATGTTTTAATGTATCGACATGAGCGTCGAAGCCTCTTTGTACATTGAGTCCTACAAGATAAATATCGGGTTGGCCGAAGGTGAATACGACTCTAGCATAAACTTTTAACAAGAAGTTAGGCGTTGAAGTTGATCTCTTGCGCTCTTGTGGTAAAGCCTTGGACGACGCTTCGACAATAATATCAAAATCGGGGTGAGAGTTGAGGGGTGGAAGCCACATGATCGTCGACGAGTTTGTAAGTTAAAGCTCTGCAGTAAGAGAACGATTCAAGAAAAGGAATGAAACTGACGAATCATCCGTAATGCGCTATATATATATATAGTGTTCTTCCTAATCACAAACGGTTTACAATTGATGAGCTCTTGTTATAATACAAGGAAATTAATAGATCGATAAACAGTAATTAGCACTTCCAGCAAAACATGCAAGTTTACTGAATTAAGAAGAACAATGCTGGTTTTTTCAATTACCGTAGGTGTTGCTGAATACACAAGTCTATACTACTCTAAATCAGAAAAAAGGCAACTACACTATGGTAACTCATAACGACACACAAGAGACAGGACACACAGGACTACTACTCTATCTTTAACCCTGGACGATACATTCTTGGTGAAAAACATGTAACGCGGCCTCTTCGTCTTGGATCCGACAGACATTTCTTCCAAACACAATGCGCAACAAGACTTCTCCTCACCGCCATCCAAAACTAAAAGTGCATGCCATAACCTTGCAATGCACCAACTAAAGTCCTAGACCTAGAGGCGGTAGTTGGCTTGTTCGGGCAGGTCATCTCTTCATCCATCAGCACCCTCTCTGTTCGTGGCCTACTAATAGCCCTAACATACTCCCTGCTAATTGCTAGACACACCAGGGTGTGCTTTCTTCTCTTCTTTGTACTGAGAAACTCACACATTGAACTCAACTTTGGGAACCCAGACCGAATTTTTTTAGTTGGAGGACTAAAATGTATTTCTTTGAAAAATGATCTTTCATGCGGACATGTAAAATGTTGACCAAACACCAGTTAAAAACAAGTCGTAAGTCAGTAACAAAACTGTGTCAAATTTGGCTGACAATGCAAATCATGTGATGCAAGTGATATATCATAATTATCATTAGATAAAATAACGCAGTCAAATTCACAACTTGCATGTTAATGGACCCCGTAAACCGTACTAATCCACTATTACCGTCCTCTTATGATGCTAACATAACTACATTACTATATGTTTTTTTTAATTAGGAAAATGACTTTCTTTCTTAATCTTTTTATGTTGAGGTGATTAACCAACTTCTAATTTAATTGGACTATTATTATTTGAATAATTCACAAATTTAATAGACCCTTTCTCCATTGTTTCCATGTAAGACCGATTTCGCAGATCATAATGTTGGACATCAACTTTGATTACTTCGTGACTTAGAACAATTATTCACACAACTTTTCTTCTGATTATGCATTATTACAAATTTTAATTTAATACTTTTATGGGCATCTCGAAATTAAACATATTCTCTATTTTATGTAGCGATGACTTTTGAAAACTTCAAGAGTGAGGGGAATAGGCGTAAAATCAAAGATTTATGAAGTTGACATTTATTAATGGCTGAAAAAATTATCAATCTCCGTATTATGTTGTACCACCACATATTTTTCAGCCCAAAGTCACATGATTGTAGTTATTTTTATTAATCAAAGTCTCCAAATGTCAACATGAGTGTAATCAAACCATACATACATATTTTCCAATTGCACTCCACAAATTTTCTTTTTGATTTATAAAGAACTAGTGGTCCTTGTGCAAGTAGTCAGCTGTAGCAGAGCTGCTAAATCAACTTATTAACTCCGTTATTCATTAATTCATAAGATGCATACGTAAAAGTTAGTAAGTTTTTATCGAACTAACCTAACTATAATCGCGATCTAACTTATTAACTTTTAATTAGTTGATCATATAATTCAGCCGACAAAACACTTATAATATAACATAGAACTCAATAATTTAGATATCATACATTTAAAGGTACTATTTCGGAAAGAACTTAATGAAACTTTACAAGTGCGTTAATAAATCGTATCGAATTGTTACCTGTCTAAAGACTACGTGACATGTTTATAGTTATAAGTTTCGGATATTTCGGATCCTTAAATCGTGGGTCCGAGTCAATCGATGAAGCAGCGAAGCAACCAATCTGGTGCAGCCAGCTGTGCAACCACACGCACAACCGCCACAAACGGCTGAAACACGGAGTCTTGACAACCTGCTGCAACTGTCGGCATGTGATCCAATCCATTAATCCAGAGCCGTTTACCTGCAAATAACACCTATTTTTACTAATTAATTATTTGATTTAGTAATCATTCAAATATTATATACACTAGCTAGCTTGGAACATTAATACAGATCCATCTAACTCCATGTATTATACCAAGACATATTCAATTCAATTTATTGCACATACACACACATACATACATATACAATTCATTATTATTAATTTCCATTAAATAAGTTTTCTTAAAGTCAAAAGTTGCTTTTACTCTTCTTCCTAGCACGCAACGCAACACCGACGTCGTGGTACATTGTGCCTCATGCATTAATTCATCTGTCCCTATTCTTATTTTAATCAACTAATGTTTGTGTCATTTAGACCAATCAAACCGTAACTCCGTCCTAAACCTAACATTTCACTAATACAAATATTTTCACGTATTTTACAAATGAAATATGTATAAAAAGTTCGAAGAAAATTAGGCCAAAAATGAGGATACATTCTGGGAAAATCAAACTTCCATCGAAGAGAAGCAAATGAAAGGCTTTCAT